>BDDA01000495.1:0-42901 GCA_001662385.1 Chlamydomonas asymmetrica
CAAGCGGTTGAGTGCAGCACATCGCAAACACCAGCAGCAATGCATGCCCACAAGGGCTTAGTGTGGGGTATCCGCATCGTGCAGGGTTGCATAATACAGTACATAGCAACCATGTGACCATCTGAGTGGTTCAACAACTCTTGCATCGCAGCATCCGCTGTTTGCGCTGATGTACGAATAACACGATGTGCGAGCCGTGTGCAGCGCTTCTCCCGCCCGCCCCCTCGCCTCACTTGACCAGCGCGTCCGGTGGCGGGCATCTCAGCGCGTCCATGGCCTGCTCCAGCGCCCTGTCCACCTCCCACCCGTTGACCGCGTCCAGCTGGGACTGCACGACACGCCAGCCAGGACACACACACACACACGCACACAACAATGACCATGACCATGGCATGATGACTCGGAACATGCCTACACATCAATATCAGTGAGACCGGAGAGCCCAATGTGTCATGCACGAACCGGGCAGCAGCGATGCAACGACAACAACAGCAACAGCAACAGCGATCAGTGCTGGGGGGGGCCATCAGCATGGCAGCAGCCAGGTAGGTAGTCAGGTAGTCAGGGTGCATCCATGTGGTGTGGCCAGCAGGCCTCCCGCAGCCTCCTGGGTGGCTCCACTGCCCCGCCTCCGCAGCAGCCTGCTCGGCCCCCTGAGGCTCCCCCGCCCCCGCGGACCCCCCTGGTGGGGAGGCCCTCACCTGCAGACGGTCCATCTTGTTGGCCAGCGCATCAATGTCGGCTCCGGGGACTGCCATGGCCGCGCTAAGGTCGTTGTACTGCTGCACCAGCGCGCGCGTGGCGGCCAGCGCAGGCTCGATGTTGGACAGCACCGTCTCGCCTGAAGCAGCACCCGCGTCATGCCGCGCCGTGCGAATTAAGACACGGTTGGTACCACGCAGGAGGGGGCTCTGGCTGCACAGCGTACAGCCTTCATAATGCCCAGCAGCGTCACGTGCCTTGCCTCTGTGATGCCATGATGCCCCGACACCGACCGTATCCACACCGCATCCCCTCTTCACCTCCCATGATCTGCTACGGTGACCAGCTGCCTGCCTGGCTGAGCGGCCTCCTCCACTTGCCCACTGCCCACTGGCTCCCCCCCACTGGCTCCCTCCCTCACCGTCGTTGAGCTCCGGCTCCTGGCTCAGGTAGCCTATGCGTATGCCGGGCGACAGGCTCACGCGGCCGTCAAACTGCTGGTCCACACCCGCCAGGATGCGCATGAGGCTGGACTTGCCTGCGCACGGTGATGGTGCAGGGAGGGCGGTGCAGGTGAGAGGAGAGTGAAGGCACCAGGAACAGAGAGTAACCAGAACTGGTGGCGCACACACCTCACCGCCCGCCCATCACAGGGCAGTCCCCTGAACTATCCCCCCTGCCCCCCTCGGCCTCACCGGCTCCGTTAGCTCCCAGCACACCAATCTTGGCGCCCAGGTACATGCCCAGGTTGATGTTCTTGAGGATCTCCTTGCCTGAGGGGGTCACCTGCACCAGCGGCATCAACAGAAGCGGATTGAGCAGCAGCGGATGAAGCAGCAGGGTTGAGGCGTGAGGGAGGGCAGGCAGGCTGCATGGTAGTGGCAGTCGTGCAAGCGAGAGCGCGGGGAGGGCAACGGTGGACGTGAGGCAGCCACGCGCGTGGATGCGCGCTTGGGCAGGGGCGGAATGCCAGTGCCCACGTCAACGTATGTGAGCAGCGCAGCAGAAACGGGTAGTTTTAATGCAAACTTATTGCTTGACTTTGTTCACCAAGTGCGATGTAGGCTGTATTCGGCTTACGCCGCCTACACCTCAACTGCAAGCAGGGCAAGCGGCAAGGTCAATCAAGAACTGCTAGCCTGCATGGTGGGACTCACTTTGCGGATCTTGTCCAGGCTCAGTATGATCTTGCGCGTCTCCTCCTTGTAGGCCTCACCGCCCCGCACCTCACCCTTGGGCCTGCAGGGGGGGGAGAGGGGGGGGGGAGGGCAGGGCACAGAATGCCATCATGTGTGTGCGATGGTGTGATGCGTGCATGCATAAGCACATGACTACATGAGTGCACACGCGCACGTGAGCATGCGCAGGGGAAGTCGATCGACAGCAGCAGCGGCAGCACCAAGCGCACGCACGCTCGCATGTGTGGCCAGAATGGGGCGGATTGACCATCAGGTCAGGTGCACGCAGCAGGTCAGGCGCACCAGGCCAGCGGTCACACGCAAAGCAACATGGCTGATGCACTACGTGTGACAAATTTGCGTCAAGGCAGGGAGCGAGCAAGTGCAGGTCACCAATCACCTGCATGCATGATGTTGGCATGCGCTAGTAGGGCCCATGCAGGTCCCAGCACAAGGTGTTCTGGTCGCATGCACATGCAGCGTCAGGCCAGCAGCACCCATTCCATGCAGCGCAGCAGCTCCCTGGCGTTGGACGCCCCAGGCTCACCTCGGCTTGCTGCCCTGCGAGTCGCCCTTTGGCGCCTCACGCACGGCGGTGCCACCGCTAGCGCCACCCGCTGGCTTACCGCCTCCACCTGCAAGCGCCAACCGCAGCATGACACAACACACGCCAGGTACAGTGGTATAGTCCAAGCTCCTGAAAGCCTCAACACGTGGCAACCATGAGTACATTGAACGCTTCCACTATCTGCAAACCCCACCTCAGGAGTGCACCGCTCGTTATCTCACTGGCACAAACCAGCTTGCAAAGAGTTGTGCAAAAACATAGACAATTGGGAACCACAGAAGCGCAGCAAGTCTGATGGCAGCTTAAGTATTGAGCATTCCACTTGCTCCTTAAACATAGACTTGCGGCTGTGAACGTGTTTAGTTGGGGCAACGGAATGCACGGACACAGGGCGGCAGACAAACCCACCATGTACAAGTTGAATGTGATGTATCAATGCATGACTTGCGAGGACGGGCAGGCACAAAGCACACAGGTGGCGGTGCACGTTTGCGCTGGCAGCCCCACACACCCACAGCTGCCAGGCCAACCCTGATAATTTCCAACGACGGTTATTTATGCAATAGTACACAACAGCATAATTCGGAACGCGCTAGTTTGATAATGGACACGCTAGTTTGCTGGTTCCTCCCACTCTGCTTCGAGCACTTCTTTGCTGGCGAAACCACCGCTGACGTGCGAAGAAAAACCCCAACCCTTTCACGCGTTATGCATGACTCAATGTTGGTACTCACCTTTCTTTTTTGCGGCGTTGACGAGCACCGTGAGGCTGCGTCCAGCAGCATGGAAGGGTCTGGGGGCTGCCCTAGCGCATTCCCTGCGCTTGCAGCAACGCTGCTGCAGCTGGGCCTGTAGGCCGGCGTGACTTGAGAGCAGCATTCACGCCCAAGTTCAGGTGCCCACCCAAAGGCTTGTGTTGCGCGGAGCGCACTGGCGTACTTCTGACCCACGTCCGCAGTGCTGGTGCACGGTTCAGAGGCAAAGCCCGTAGCCTGGACTGGAACAAAGCTCAACACTTGTAGTGGAGTTTGCAGTTCCTCGTGCACTTCTGATGCCTTGCTTGGCATACAATGTTGGTGAGCTGCAGCACACCTGCAGTCTGTCTGGGGTCCAATCCTAGCATCTATGTGCTTTGCTCAGCCATGCACCACTGTGCGGACCTTATCACAGCATTATGTAGCATCACCACGCCCATGTCATGCATGCTCGTTGGGCCAGGGGTAGCGGGTCCACGCAACGCGCTGAACTGCTGACGCGGTTGGGGGCGTACATGTGGATCACATGAAGTCGGAGAGCGCTCCGTGTGTAGGTGTTGGTGTTGCACACCCGCCAACGGTGCATGATGCAAGGCCAAAGGCCATGTGAGGGCATGACCGTGGGGCATGACCGTGCTGATCATTTGATGTTCGGACCTACAGGACGCATTAGGGAATTGGGTTTGGCGAATGCCAAACTCAAACCGCGAGTGACAGCTTCGTGGTTTGGGGATAATTGTTTGGAGATCGGTGAGGAGCAGGCGCTTTCTGATGTAGGTAGTAGGACCTGTGGACAACACCTGTACTTTACTTGTTGCTTTGTTAGACAGGGCAGAGGGGGCAGGGCTAGGTAGAAGGCACACGTAGAATAGATGAGCTTCCGGGGGTGGCCTGACGAACATGCATCCAGCAGCTTGTTCTCTCACCAGGTCAGTCGACCCTGTGTCAATCTGCTGCAACAGGCCTGTTTGCCTGTTCGCTGCTTGAGGATTTCGAATAGTCCGATGACACTTGTGTCGCGCCACGCAGGCCATGGAGGACAGTGGAGATGAGGACCAGGCTAGTGCACACATCAGCTACGGAGCCCAGAACATAATTGCTGAGCTGCAACTGCATGTGGAGGACATTGCGACTCGCTTGTACGCGCCGAGCGCACCTGGTGCCCAGCCTCAGCGACAGCCACTGCGCCCCAGACAGGACAGCGTTGTGGGAAGGAAGCGCAAGTACTGCTCACCTATCGACCCTGAAGCAGCTCTATGCTGCTCTGGGACAACTGCTTCAACACCAACGCACGTAAGCTGTCACGCCATCCTTGCGGGCACGTACAACGTTCGTGCCTGCTTACATGCTGTACACGGAAGGGCTGCTGCTGCACCCATCGGCGATGTCCTAGCTAAGCGTGCACTGTCAGCATGCCACTCCCATATTCTGCTGTATGTGCACAACGCAGGACCTGCTGCCAACACTCGGCTGCGAGCTGCGACACCACCAGCTAACGGCGGTGCGGTGGCTGGCGTCCCTGGTAAGCCCACCTATCACTCACTGCTTGACTGCACAGACCGATGTCCAAGCGCGGATACGTGTTTGAGGCGATACCTGTTGGCAGACGGTGTTTCAGCAGGACAGCTGCTTGGGGGACAGCTGACTCGCCCTTTCCAGTGCACAACTCACTCGCTCAGCAACTGACACAAATATCTCACCTGCTTCCAATTGGACAACAGTGCCTATGTCTGTTTGAAAACTGCAGTGCTGTCGCATGCATTTTGGTGATTGTGACACACACCTTGCAGCAACTTGTGGCCCCCGTAAATAGATGGCGCGTGCCTCTGCTACCTCACTGCAGGTGCAAGAAAGAGCCAGTGGCATCCTGGGGGACGAGCAATATGAGGACCGCGTCTCTGCAACGCTTGGCTTCCTCAACTTCCTCGCCAGCAACAGCTCACCAACAGCCCCTACCTCCGCTGACCACCACCACCACCATTACCGTGCTGGCCTCCAGCCTGGCGCGCTGCAGCAGCAGCAGCAGCCACTGCACCAGCAGCAGCGCCCGCAGCGGCCGGTGCGGTGTGTTGTGTTGGTGGCCCCCGCGTCCGTGCTGGGCACCTGGCAGCAGCGCATACGCGCGGTGTGCCCCGGTGTGCAAGTTGAAGCACTGCTGGGCGCAGCAGCAGCAGGAGGCCCCGCGCCGGTGCCAGGCGCTGCGCTCAGTGCGCCTGCTGGGGGTTGCGGGCACGCCCTGCCTGCATCCGGTGGCAGCGGTGGTGGCGCAGCTGGGCTCGGCGGTGCACCACCAGCAGCGCCACCAGCAGGCGCAGGCATGCTCAGGAACTCGGCTTCGGGTGTGTCCCTTGGTGCGCTGGGCACAAGAGCCAGCCTGCCGCCGCTGCCAAGCAGTAACAATAGCAGACAGACATCCCTGCCCACACAGCAGCCGACGTTACAAGAGGCAGCCACAGCGCTGATGTGCCTCATGCTGCCTATCGAGGCTCTGCGGCTGCAGGAGGGGGAGGAGGGGGCGCAGCCGCGCAGCGCTAGCGGCAGCAGCTGCAGTGGTGCTGAGTGTGCCCTGGCGCAGGTGCAGGCGGCGCTGGGCGGGGTGGCGGTGAGCGCACTGATCGTGGACATGGAGGGCCTGCAGCAGCAGCAGCAGGCGCCAGAGGTGGGGGAGGTTGCGATGGAGATGGCGATGAGGTTCGACGACGCCAGCGCCGCCTGTGTGGGGGGCCTCGAGCGCGCGTTTGAGCATCAGCCCCCGCAGGCGTGCGGACCTCACCACAAGGCGGATGATGAGGCTGGTGGTGATGGTATGGACGAGGATGATCAGCCCCACCACCACACGCACCACCACATGCACAACCCTCATGCTGATGCTCAGCGTCGTACCGCCATGCGGGGGGGCGCACCGAGCCCCAAGCACACGCACCAGCACGCACACCAGCATACAGACCGCCATGCCCACGGCAGCGCTGCCCCTCAAGCACACGCAGCCTACCTTGCTGGAAGTGCAATGCAAGCCACGCGCGAGACGCTGCCAGGGCCAGCGCCACTGGCGCAGCCCCCAGTAGGGGCTTGTGGGTTGCGTTCTCACCCCGCCAGCCATCCCGCCATGCCACTGCCGGCACCAGCACCAATGTCAGCCGCCAACATCCTGCTGGCGCAGCTGTGCCGCCTGCCGGGCAGCACCAAGATACTCCTGACACGTAAGGCGTGCGGGAGGGAAGCACACGGCAGCGATTGTGGTGCGCCAGGACATGATACACCCCCAATCCATGCCTTGACACCTCACGCTTCTGCTGTTATATGCTAAGGGTTAGCAAGCGCATGAGCTGGCGTGTGCTGTTTGCTGTCATGATAACCAGCTCCCTTGCCTTGCATTGCCAACTCTCAATCAATATGAATGATGCCTGCATACAGGCGGGTCGACAAACGCCTGCGTGCCTGCTTGGTGTGTTGCAGTGGCGGCTGCTGGCACACTGACAGGTTGCTGCTGCCGGGCAAGCAGGCCCGCACCCATACACCCACACGGCTGGGGGACTGCACTAATGCGTCAATGAGACATGTGTTGACCTGCACGCACTGCCGCTTGTGCACGCATGTGTGTACACATGTGCCTGCCTGCCTGGTGTCCAACGCAGCGGGGCCGCCTGACCTGCAGCCTGCTGGCGGCAGTGGCAGTGGCAGTGGCAGTGGCGGGGAGGAGGAGGAGGGTGCAGCAGGCGGCCGCGCTGCCGGCGCACCAGGCAGCGGGCGAGAAGGTGGCAACATGAGCAGAGGTGACTTTGCGTTTGAGGCTCAGGCAGGCATGCCATCAAGGGGCACCACTGCGTTCAGCAGCATGCACACGTCGTTCCGCTCCTCCCTGTCAGCAGCGCTCTTCACAGCCTCAGGCAGCGCAGCCTGTGACGCCAGCAGCGGCGGCGCGGGTGGTGCCGGTGGGCGCGTGGTGGTGGATGTGTGGCGGCTGCTGGCGGTGCTGCTGCCGGACAAGCATGCGGCTGTGATGTCAGCGCTGTCTCAGCTGATGGGCGTGGGGGCGGAGCGCGCAGCCAGCGGGACGCATGCGGCGGGCGGCTCGAGCGCCTCCGGCCGCCAGCAGCAACAGGAACCTGCTGTGTGTGACATGCTCATGGTGAGCAACAGATGTGCGATACCATATATGATATGTCCAATGATGGTGTTGCGGGTGGTGATGGCTGACGAGGCTGCTTTGCCTACGCCGGCTGATGGCGCTGCAATCACACACGGCCATGATCTCACGTACCGCGTGCTATGCATACGGAACAACGGGGTGGTATATGCAAGGAGCAACGCATGCGGTGTTGTTCAATGTGATGCCGTGCTGGTATTGCAGGACGAAGGGGCGCGTGGCGTGATGTCGGCGCTGCCTGGCCTGGTGTGGGCTGCGCTGTCCCCCCTGGTGTTGTGCCGCGCTGCCGAGGAGGTTGAGCTGCTGGGGGCGCGGCGGCGCTCCACGTCATGCTCCCTCTACGACCACTTCACCGCGCAGCTGGGGGGGGAGGACGGCGGCGGCAGCGACTGGGGCCGCCACAGCCACAGCTACAGCCACAGCTACATCCATGGTCATGGCGTGGCGGGGCTGATGGACCCAGGAGGTGGCAGCGGCAGCGCGGGTGGCGGCAGCGGCGTGATGCTGCAGGGCCTGATGGGGCTGACGCAGCAGCAGCAGCAGGGGCTCATGGGCCACCTGGGCGATCATGGTGCTGCTGCTGCCTCGCCTCAACGCGCAGTGGGTTTGGGCTGGCAGTTCTAAGCAAGCTGGTTGGGCGGCGTAAGCAGGAACTGCTGAGACACACGCACGCCGCCAGCCAGGGCATACGCTGGGACGGGGATGACGGATCAGTCCAGGTCAGCGATATGGCGCGTGGCACAGCTTGCTTGCGGGCAGGACGCAGCCTTGGCCTTGGCTTGTGTCTTCCCTTGGGTGCTGCGCTAGGTACGTCGCGTGGGTGGTTGCGTCAGGCACAAGCCCATATCAGTGCCGGGCAGCATCATGAGCGGAGGAGGGCATGCAGGAGCGTGCGTGTGTGTGCGCGTACGCAGGTGTGTGTGTGCGTGTGTGGAGGTATGAACAACACACAGCGGAGAGAACACCCCTTGTACTCGCACTTGCGAGATATAACATGCCGTGTGCTTTAACAATACTGCTCAAAAGGCTTCAAGCGGATTCCTGAGCCTGGGCTGAGGCTGAGGCTGGCGCGGCGTGCTGCCGGGCTGGGTGGCGCCCAGCACCCCGCCATGTGCGCGCGAGTGTGTGTGTGTGCACGCCGGGACCCTTCCTCCCCTGCCTGCCTGCCTAGGTACTTGGGTACTTGGCCGCCTATCTATCCATTTACCTACATATCTATCCTTGCGTTACCGGCATGCAAAGCAATGCGCCGCGCTGCGCTGTGACTTGTCCCGCTCACTCCCACCATCACCACCTGCCTGCCTGCCCAGCTTCCTGCGTCATTCATTGGATGCTATACGCCCTGCTATGAACGCATGCAGTGTCGTGTCATGCTGTGCGGTGCTCACTGCTGCTCACTGGCCACGCACGGTGTCTGCCAACCTGCGCATGCCGCCGGTGGGGAGGGGTGTGCAGGCACCACCTAGGCCCAATACCCCACCCTTTCACCCATTTTGCCCCACCACATGAGCATTGCACATTACTAGTTTCGCCACACGGGCATCATGGCTTGCATGGACGGTAGCACTGTACGGTACTGCCCCGCCCCTCCGCGTCCGCTCATGCCCGTCATGCCTGCCCCGCCAGCAGGCCCCCCTGCAGACCTCTCAGTCTGGTGTGGCCTCCTCCTCCTGCTGTGTGAGGCCTCACCAACCAGCAGCCTACACCTGCAGTGCTTCCACGTACTGTGTGGCAGGTTCTTATCTCTCCTCTTGGTCCATATTCGTCTGCGACCCTCATGACCCCCATACACTATGGCTATGCTGCAGTGCTCATACCACCATGGGGGTGCTTACCATTTGACCCCCATGGGGCCATGCAATGTGCACATGCGCACGGATCGAAACTGCACCTGATGATGGCGAGACGCCTTGCCCAGACGGGCTGATCTGACGGCCGCAAAGCAAACAACGGTCTGATGCTCTCTAAATATGGATGTGCAAAGTGCGGTCCATGCGTAGGCGTATCCAAAATATCTGTGCTGACGCTGAGCGCTCCAAGGCTGTGGAAGGCTAGGTGGGTGCATGGATGGCAGCGCAGGGTGTGCTGTCAGCCCGTCACGCACGCCAAGGTGGCCCCTAGTGCCTATCCGTGAGACGCACTGCATGCGGCGGTAATGCCGCACTCAGGCGCAAGTGGCAGCAGCGGTGGCAGCAGGGCGGCTCAATGCACAGGCAGGTCTGGGCTGAGGGAGTGAAGCAGGGTGCAGGTAGGGCTGCAGGGCATCCTTGCTTTGCCCTCCAGTAACACGCCGGGGCATGCTGCAACTTGGCGCTAGGCGGCATGTGTGGCAATACAAACGCTTGATGCAGCACACTGCCGATGACCGTCGCTCACCACACAAGGTCAACACCACCACTAAGCGCGCTGCCACCACCCAATGTGCGGCACCGCCCTCCTCAGCGCCGCGCATGAAGCAGCACAGCAGGCAGTACAGCGTGGGTGAGTGACCGACCAGTTGCGCTTGCCGGGGAAGGTGGAACGGGGAAAAGGGGGAAGATGTACTGCAAGGAGTCATTGCGCCTGTGGATTGTGGCTGGATTAAAGTTTGGCTGCGAAGGGAACCAGGAAGGGAACACATCATGCTGCAGCTTTACACTGCAGCAGGTGAGATTCGGTATCATTACCGCAGGGCAGGCATCAGCAGGCTGCTGTAGCTGCAGAATTGCAAGGTTTCTGATGTTAACACGTGGTTGGGTCGCCCAGGCAGGCGAAGGGTTGCCATCGCTTTACCATTCAGTCTGTCTAGCTGCATGCATGCATGGCTCAATCCTAGCTGTGTGGCTCAACTGGCACGTCTGCGGAGCGCGTAGGCCCGCCGCAACCCCGCGTGCGTGTGGTATTAGAGTTGCATGCGTCCCGTGGGGCCGTGCTGTGTGCATATGCTTGAGGATGGAAACTGCACCTGGGGGTGGCGAGGTGTGCGGGTGTGTCGCTGAGTACTACAACATGCATGCGGGTGGGCGTAGCTAGGATATGACGTACCGTACCTGGATGTGGCAGTGTTGAGGGCCTTGGTGGCTGAACGTTGCTGCGCTGCGGGCTGTGGATGGCGCAGTGCAGTGCATCAGTCCACAACGCTGCCTGCGCAGCCCAGCGGCATCCTGCATCGCCCATTCACGACAACGTGCCCGTGCATGCATGCGTGTGCACCGCATCCGGCACGCAGGTTATGCCCTTGTGCATGCAAAGCTGTGAGAGCAGTACAGCGCAGCCCAAGCCCCCTACCAGCATCTCTCGCATCACAAGCACTGCGCTGCTGCCAGGCCAATGCTTGCGTATGGCTCCATCATGTCGTGTCGTGTCATATCATGCTAGCCCACCCATTCAAATGACGCATTCAGACTGTCCTTAGTTCCACCACTGCCATACTTAGTTGTCACTCATCCCCTTGCTCCCAACAAAATTGTGTCATAGGACATCATATCCGGAGCATGCCGGCTGAACGGCCCATGCTGTGCCACATGGGAAGCAGCAGGAAGCAGGCTAGAAAGGCTCCAAGCCAAGCCAGGGGACAGCAAGGCCACTGACACCAGGCCTTTGCGCTAAGCAACAGCGACATGCAAGGTTGCAGGCGGGGGTCAGCGTTACAGTTTGCAACCATGTATCCGGCAGGGTGGTTCAGGCGTTCAGCATCCTTTGCATCACAACAGCAGCTTGATCGGTCTATCACACTCCCTGTCAGACAACTGATCAGACAAGGCATTGGGCATAAATCGAATAATGATCTGGTACTTGGCACTAACTCGGTGCTGTGCGGAGGATCAAGTGAAGGGGCACGTGCAGGGCATCACGCAACCGGTGAGACCCAGCAGCGTGCAGTGAGGCTGCACTTCGGGCAAGCATGGCACCGCCTCGTCCAGTGGACAAAAGCACTCACGAATTTCATGTGGTGCCAGAACTGCAACCCGAGTCACAGCACTACTGTATGCTTGCATGCAGGGATGCGCACATGTGCATGCGGTAGACAAGTGGAGGTGCGGCCCTCACACAGGCAATGCAACCCCACCCACCTCACTTTGGCACACAAAGCAGGGGTGAGTCTGATAAGTCATGGCACCACAACAGGATCGGCCACTGCTCGCTGAGGGCCATCCACTGTGGCGCGTGGAAGGCCGCACATATCAGGTCCATGTGCCCCAGGCCATGCCAGAGCATGCAGCAATCAGCACGAGGAGGAGTAGGGGTAGGGGTAGGTAGCGGGCTGGCATGGTGGTTGCGTGGTGAAAACGGAACGCTTGGGGACTGACTGACGAACCAACACACAAACAGCTCCTGACACACATGGACACAGTCCAGACTGCTATCACCCAAGACGACTCCCACCCTTGCTACCTTTCAGCCTGCGGTCCCCTCATCAGCAGCTGAAGCACCACCGAGGGTGGCAACGGCAACGGCGGCAAGGCTACCGGTATACCTGGCTTGGTACGTATAGTTTGTAAAGCCCTGATCGCATCTTCTCAATAAGCGCACACGCCTGACGTACCCGCGCACAGATACGCAGGCAGGTAGGTAGGTAGGCACTAGGCAGGTGTTCTCAAAACAGCCCACCTCAATCGCATCCGCTGGTGCTTGTGCTGTCGGGGCAGCATGAATGTGTAGTGAATGGAATAATGCTTTTGGCAGGCGCTGCGCACACCTGCCTTAGGCAGGACTCATGAGACGAAATGGCCTGCTGCCTGAATAACCGTACTACGGCTGTCGCCGTCCACACATGGATGAATGACACATGCCCAGCAGGCGCACGATGTGTAGTACGGGGGCGCGCCCCTGCCTGGTGTCATCTGCACGGCATGACAGCACGCTACCGCATAGCTACAGCGCCTGTGATGCCAATGTGCACGCACGTAAGCTGCACGTTAGCAACAAGATGGATGTAAGCAGGCAGGCAGGCAGGCAGGGAAGCTCGCCACCACCAACATCCGCAAAATCCGTAACGTGTAGGAAAACACAAAAAAGCTCGGTGCCAAGGCTTCTCATCCCTTCAAGGTCAGTCCTGGTTGTGCACTTGACAGCCGTACCATATCACCATCCATCACCACCGCAATCCAGGGTACGCCTCTCTCCCTCCCCTCGATTGCGCGCATAGCAGCGCGGCGGAACGCGTGGGAGCGGTCGGCAGGTGGGATGAGAGGCAGCAGCAACACGCTGTGGTAATCCCTTGACATGCATGCATGCGTCTAAACCTCGCTGCCATTCGTATAACTTGTATGCTGCTGGCGGCAAGCAGCACCAGGGCCAGGACCAGGGCCAGTATAAAACGCGCGGTCGAGGTGGTCGCTGCATTCCTATCATATGATCACAGGTCAAACGCTTGCCGAAATCAATGTTGCAGCGTGTGTGTTAGGACCGGCTGCAGGTCGTGCCTTACGCACGCGTGGAACATAAAATGAAGAAAACGGTTTTTAGGCGAGCGTACCTATCGGTATGGTGCCAGATGGTCCAGCGCAGACAAGTGAAGGGAGAAAAGCACGCTCAGTCAGCGTTGACACACCAATATGCTTTTGGATGTGGTGATTACTGTAAGTGTTCCTGTTGATCAGTTCATGAACGCTCTGGTCAGATGCGCGCGCGGGGTGCGCTGTAATAAGTTTTCGTGGCGTTTGGCAATGCGTGCATCATCAATCACTGCAAGGATGATGAAATGTGCCTTTTCATCAGCAGCATCTTCTTGAGCTTCTTCAGCACCCCGGCAGCTGGGGCTGCACCCTGCTGTGCCTGAGCCTGTGCAGGTGGGCATGACGGCGGCGCGGCCAGTGCTGCGTGCCACTGTGAGGCCTCGCCCTGCCGCTGCTCCACCTTCACACACTGACCTGGGGGACGCTGCTGCAGCGACGGCGGCGGCGGCGCAAGCGGCGGCGCCATGTGCTTGCCCGGGGCCAGCAGGACATCCGCATGGGGGGTCGGGGGAACTTCCGCTCTACTATCACTACCAGCGCTGCCGGCGATGACACTGGCATCGCCCACAGCAGCAACGCAAGCAGCAGCAGCGGTCCCCGCAGGAGTGTGAAACACTGACCCCCCCGCACGTGCATCTGATGGGGCCAGCTGCGCTGCTGACGGCGCCAATGTGCTGTGAGGCTGAGGCTGAGGCTGGTCTGATGCTAAGGGCTGTGCGGCCGCGTGAGGCGAGGAGGCGTGTTGAGCAGTGGAGGAGATGGTCAGGGTGGTGGCCTCCGGGCCGCCAGTGGCAGCCTGTAGGCCGCCAGCTGCCACACTGTGGCCGTTGCTGACAGGCCCGCACCACTCATGCACAAGTGCTTCACCCGCAGCCACCACTGCCACTGATGCCTTGCAGGTGGCCTGCAGGGCCGGTTGCGTCGCACCTGTGTCCATCCCCGCATGCAGCATGCACAGGCTGCGCTGATCCTGCTGCACGAGGCTGTTCACGGCGGTGCTTGGTGGGTGCTGCGCATGAGGGTGCAGGCCCTCGGCCCCTGCATTGCCCTTGCGCTGCCCGGCAGCGTGACAACCAGCAGCAACATTGCTGCCGCCACCTGCACCGCCAGCAGCAGCCTCGTCAGCTTGCGCATCAAGGTCAAGAGGTGCCGCAGGCGGTGCGGTAAAGATATGCGCCTTGACTGCCACATCAGCACCAGTACCCACACCCGCACCAGCACCGCCTAGTGCTGGTGAGATCTGCTGGTGCGTGTTGACGGCATCCCGCTGCTGCTGGTGTGGTGGCTGCTGCTGTTGCAGCTGCGCACTAGATCGCTGCTGCTGGTGCTGCTGACTTTGTCGGTGGTGCTGCTCCGAGCAGTCTTTGTCATCGTCGTACTGGTTTGCGTTGTGGATGCTGATGGAGGAGCGGCAGGAAGGGTTGCCGCCGGCAGGCGGCCTGGACGCAAGGGTGGTGCGGCAGCGACAAGGGCGGGGATTATTGAGCCTCGTTCCTAAGGCACGTGTGTGGTTGTGAGCACATGCATGCGTGCATGTGTGTCAACGAAACGATATTCCCATGGGCCACAACATGATGCATACACGTATACAGTAGTAGGTAGCGATTACACCCAAAACTGACTGCACCTGACGCTTGCAGTTGTCATGCGCTGGTGAAGGGCTGGCCATGGTAAGTGCGGTCTGTCAGTGCAAGTGTATTTGTGTGTCTGTGTTTCTGCGTACGTGTCTTTGATTGCACGCACATGTGGGCATGCACGCACACGTGCTGTGCCTCTTCTGCCATCCACAAGCAACAAGCGGTGGGCAGCAATCCTGGCAGCAGCACAGCAGCAGGATGGCACTCACCACCACCAGACGGGCGCAGAGGGCTCCCCAGGGCCACCAGCATTGCCTCCGCAAGCACCTCCGGCCCCTTCCGCTGCCTGCTGGACCACCGCCACTCCTGGGCCGTAACCTGGCTGGCCCGGTGCTGATGGCGCAGGGTAGGCGGCAGCAGCAGCGGCGGCAGGATAACAGAGAGCGCCGACGGCATCGCCGGATAGAGACAGCGAGCTCATCGAGGTCTGCTGGGTTGACGCGCCAGAGCGCATCCCGTGCTGCTGCTGGCCGGCAGTGCCATTAGCATCCGCGTGTGTCTCATGCAGGTTGTGTGCGGTGCGCCCACCGCTGCTGGGTGATGTGCCACGCTTCGCCGCCGTGTGGGCATTTTGGCTGTGTGTGTCCACCATGTGTAGCACACGTGGGTGGCTTGCAGCACTGGCAGCACCATGGCCATGGCCGTGAGCAGCGTCAGCAGGCGGGACACACGGGGGTACACGCTTGGCTTGCTGGGAGCCGCAGGGGACAGGCTCTGGCGGTGCTGGGGGTGCCGCGAGGGTGGAAGATGCGTCTGTCGTGTACAGGCCAGATTGCAGAACACCGTTGACACTGCCGCTGCCGCTGGCAGTGCCGCGTCCGCTGCCTCCCCCGGCAGCCCCATAGCCGCCACCGCGGTGGAAAAGGCCGGCAGCACCCAGTGAGTCAGCGCGCCGCAGCGCATCATACATCGAGAAGCCACACCCGCTGGCGCCGCTGCCCACCCCGCCCTGACCATCACCCCACTGCAGCTGCTGCTGCTGCTGCTGCTGAAGGCAATGCTGTTGATGATGATCACCAACACCGCCACAGTACAAGCAGCACCCAAAGGCATCATGCGTAGGCTGCTGACGTTGTGCATCGTTAGATTTCCTGGGAAGGGTGGCAACATACAAGCCTGCGCTGCTGCCTGCTTGCAGTGGCAGGTGATGTGTGGCAGTGGTAGTGGTAGGCTGGCTGCCTGGCAGGGCCCCAGCAGCCCCGTGACTGCCGCCGAGGCTGCGTGCAGTGCTGACGCCAGCAGCAGCAGCAGCAGCACTTCTGGATGCCAGGCAGCCGGCAATCATGTGGCTCCTGCTGAGCGACCTTCCTTTGCTGGCTGGGTGACGTCCAGGGTACACCGCTGCTGCCGCCGCTGCTGATGGTGATGGTGATGGTGACGACGTTGGTGATGATGCAGCTGATGCGGCCAGTGCGCCTGGCGCTGCAGGCAGCGGGCCGCTGGAGGCGTAGGCGAGCAGCGCGGAGCGGCTGAGCGAGCGGCGGGCGGGCGCAGCGCTGCCAGCGATGAGGTTGCTGCGGCTCATGGAGCGGCGCGTGTGCGGCATGGAGGCGTGCATGACGGCGCCGCCACTGCTCGCGCTCCTGCGTGTGCCGGTGATGGTGTCGAGGCGGCCTGATGGCCCTCCCCCAGCAGCATCGCTGGATGCCGCTGCAACAGTGCCGCCAGCCGTGTGGGCGCCAGGGCGCCTGCTGCCGCCCGACATGCCGCCAGCAGCGCTCATGCGCTCATCCGCTGCAGTGCCCTCCAGCAGTGACCAGCAGGCGTGAGGGTCATCCTCGTGCAGCTGCCACAGGGGGCTGGCGCCGCTGTGCATGCGGCTGAGGCTGCTGGCGGCGCGCGGAGGGGCCCGCTTGGCCCTGGCGCCGCCCCTCACGGCCCCTGCAGCCTCGTGCTCATAATCGGCCATGCCTGCGCACCCGCTGCTCATGATGCTGCTCGAGGTGAAGGATTCGGCAACTGCAAAACAGGCTGTGCTGGGAGGCTGGCGGTGATGATAGGCAGGAGGAGAAAACACTCTCCTAATGCCTCCACCTTCCCTTTCGCCTGTACTCGGCAGGCAACAGACAGCGCAGCAGCACCGGCGGTCAGCGAGTGAGTGAGTGACGCGCCGCATACCTCGTCCAGGAACACGACGGGGGCGTGCCGCAGACGCAGGCGTGTTGTTGATGGCAGCATGACAGCCTGCCCTGTATGCTCATATGCAGCTGGGCGCCGAGCTAGCGTGTAGACGCGAGGCGCTGCGCTGGGGTAGTGAGCGCCATGTCAGGTGAGGGCGCTACACGGTGCTGCAGGGGGGGAAGGAGGTGAGGGGTGCAGCGCAACTAACCAAATACCGATGCACGGCTGCATTGCAATACACACCTTTGACAGACACAATCGTCACAACCAAATCATGCCGGCATGCCTGATGCACTATGATGCTGCTCCACTCACTTGGATCACAAGGAAGGAGCGCTCCTAGTCCTAGTCCTAGTCATACCGCACACTCAATACCTGCTGGGTACACACCTGCATCTGCAGCCCGCTCATCCAGGCTCATGCTACGGTCCATCCCACTGCCTGCAGCACCAGCGCTGCCTTGGCGGTGCACAGCATCACGCCTCCGCACCCTGCCACTGCCTTCCGCCGACATGATGGCCATCATGCCGTCGCTGCTGCTGCTGGCACGCCGGTCCTGGTCCCCCCCCTCAAAGAACCACATGGAGCCAGTAGCATGCGGGGATGCCGGAGGGGACACACACACGGCACCAGACACTGCTGTAGCACCAGGCAGGTCCCCAGAAGCAGCAGCAGCAGCAGCAGCAGCAGCAGCAGGCGGACGTGCAGACGATGACAGGTTGCTACCAGCACGGCTTGCCGGTGGTGATGATGATCCGGCGTAAGGTGCGATGCTGCCCATGGCCATTGCCGCCGCAGCCAGGTTAGCCAGCGGCTGAGTCAGCAACGTGGACCCGAGTGACAGCAGCCGCGAGAGACCGCCGCGCGGGGCGGTGTGAGGCACTACACCCCTGCCGCCGCCGCTGCTGCTGCTGAGCCGCAGATCCCCCTGCTGCTGTGGGGCGGCAACGCAGCCTGATGAGCCCGAGGACGGCGCTGGGGTGGCAGCACGAGCACCATCACCACCACCACCACGACCACCGCCAGCAGGCGCCACCTGGGCCTGCCTCAGAGCTGCACCTGCTCCACGCGCCTGCGCCTGCTGCGCAGCAAGGAGGCGCTGCATTGCCATCATCTGCCCGCCTGGAGCACTGCAAGCAAGAAGACCAGCAGCGCTGGCGCTTGCGCCAGGGCTGCCAGAGGCGGCTGGAAGTGCCTGACAGCTAGCAGCTCGGTGCGGTGGCAGACGGGGTTGCTTCATTGACTGCTGCTGCAGTAGCTGCTGCTGCTCGCCAACGCTGCTCATCCAGCTCTGCATGCTGTCTGTTGCGCTGTCAGCTTCATATGGTCCCCCCCGCACACGCGGCTGCATGAGATCTGGCAGGCTGCGCTTGCGGCTGACACTGCGGCTGGGCGCGGCGCTATGGGGGGGGCTGGGCCCGCCACCGCAGGCGGCCGACGCATACGCTATGGGCGGGTGTTCCAGAGCTGCTGCTGCTGCAGTCTGCGCCGCCTCCGCTGCAGCTATGTCGCCACCAGACTGGAACCCGCTCATCACGGCTGACACGTACTTGAGCACATCAGACGCACCCGTGCCGCCATCGGTGCTGTTGCTGCTCCGCTCCGAACGTGTGGAGGTGGCTTGAGCATCATTCGCTGTCATCATCGCCATCGGCTGTTGCTGTTGCTGCTGTTGCTGGCAGGTGCTTATGCCTGTGCGTGCACGCGGCTCAGCCGCAGGGCAGTCCTGAGCGCGCTGCTGGTGCAGCAGGCTGCCAGGCTGCGCTAAAAGTAAGCGTGTAACGGCGCTGGTGTCACTTGGAGCAGGCGCACCAGTCGGTAGACAAGCAGGCATGGCCTGCTGCTGTGGCGCCCAAGGCACTGCATGCCCTGCATGCGGCATGGCGGGTCCGCTGTGGCCGTTGAATCCGCCTGATGCTCCTGCATGCAGGCTTACACCAGCCGGGTGGTCTTGAACCAACACGGTGTCAGTGTCCGGGTCAGCAGTCGACGTTGTTGCCCCAGAGGGTCTCCCGCTGTGCTGCACATCATGCGGCAGGTTGGAGAGGCTGACATCCGCAAAGAGTACCACGCTGGCGGTACTGCTGCTGTGAGGTTGAGCATCACGCACCGCCCAGCACGACGCACTTGACTCCTGCACTGCCGCATCCTGGGCCTGGGCCTGAGGCTGTGGGGAGAGCGGCCGGGCGGTCGCAGCAGGGACATGCGCATGACGTGCTGCAGCAGCTATCATATCATGACTTTGGCGGTGGTGGGGAAATAGCAGCTCCGAGTGCCGTTGTGGGCTGGTCGGACCAAGCAGGGGTTGACGGTTACCTCTGTAATGCTGTGGTGACAAGGGATGATAGTGGTGGTGGTGCTGCTGCCACGCTGCATCCAGTGCTGCTGGCAATGAGCCCCCCGCCATCGTGAGTGGCGCACTGATGATGCCGTGAGGGGACAGGAAGAAGGCAGTCGGGGAGCTGGGAGAGGCAACGGCGGCAGCAGCGGTGTGGTGCCCAGGAGGCCTCTGTAGTGAGGCGAGGGAGCGGAGCGGGAGGGGGGTCGTCGCGGTAGCGCAGGGCCCACCAGCATGCAGGGCTCGCCCAGCAGCAGTGAATGGAGATGACGGCGGATCAGGATCAGGATCAGGATCAGGATGAGGGGAGGATGGGGTGCTGCCAGCGTGCTGCTGCTGCCGCTGCTGCTGCTGCTGCAAGGGCCTGAAGCTGGGCGCCTCGCTGCAGGCTGCCGCTGTTGCTGCCGCTGCAGCGGGATGATGGTGGTGGTGGCCTGGTAATGTCGTGGGTGGTGACCAGGAGCGATCATCCGTGATCATCACCAGCCCGGATGCATCCATGGCCATGTTGCCGTTACTTGTGCCGATGCTGTTACTCGAGTACTGGCTGTAGTGGCATCCGCTCACCCCCCCGCTGTACAAGCCAGCGTACGCATACCCGCTAGCGCACTGCCCAGCCTGCTGCTGCTGCTGCTGCTGCTGGTGAGGGTGATGGGCGTGACGCTGGCCACCACCCGCTGAAGCGCCTCCGACGCGTGTCCTGCAGGTGAGGGACATGCCGCACATGGCGCTTGGGGCAGCCAACGACACAGGGCTAGGCGCAGCGCAGTTGCTGGCAGCTGCATGTGCGTCACGAGTCGTGTGCAGTACCGCCTGCCTGCTGGGTGACTGCATCACGCTGAGGATGCCGGTGGGGCCTTGAGGTGGCGCTGCGCCAAGGCTAGGGCGCTGCAGCGGGGAGGAGGCTGCATGGTTGCGCCTGTATCCACCCGCTTCAGCAACTGCATCAGCCTCGTCATCTTTTGCGCTCGCAGCAGCGGCGCGTGCCATGGCACTGGCGGCTGGGTCCAGCGACGCGTAGCGGAACACGCCCACAGCAACAGGCAGCGAGCCGCAAGGCGATGTGAGTGGCGGTGGTGGTGATGTGGGGCTGCACAACGCCACTAAGCCTGAGGTGGAGGCGGTGGATCCACAGCTGTGCTGCCCCTGGCGCGCATGACCAGGGCTGGCATGAGCCTGAGCCTCAGCCTGAGGCTCGCAGTACAGCTGCATGTGGGTGTGCGGGTCAGCGGGGACGGCCACAGTGAGCGCAGGTGCAGCGCGGCCAGCCTCACTCCCAGCCGCCATCTGCCGGGCGCGCGCGCGGCTGCCTAGCGTGTCAGTGTCAGGCGTCAGGGGCGCACACGGCGGCGGCGGCGGCGGGGCGTGCGCCTGCGGCGATATGACGGCTTGACTGCTGGGCTGCGCTACCATGGTATGCAGCAGCCCAGGACGCCCTTCCCCACCTCCATCGCCACCACGCGCAGGCAGCAGGCGAGGAAGGTCCATGAGCTCAGCGTTGATGCTGAGCTCCTTGGATGTGGCGGTGCTGAGGGCCATCGCGTCAATCGTTGGAGTGCCAATGGTTCCAGTGGGGGCGGCAGAGATTAGGACAGAGGGTGCTGAGCTACCCTGTAGTGCTGCTGCTGCGCCAGTGGGCTGCTGGTGTGCGTCAGACTGGCAGTCGTCAGTGTTGGTCGTGGTGTTGCCTACTCCACCCAAGGCCTGCCCCGGTGCCACCAACGACCACACAGCAGTGGCAGGATCAGTGGCGGCATCAGGCTGACGTGAGCCAGACGCCTCGGGCTGGCGGCTGGCGCCAGGACGGCTCGGCATGACCTCCGCACCAGCCTTGCCCTGTTCGGATGCATCAGCAGCACTAGCATCACATGGCAGTGTCCCGCATGTCCTGCCATCGCCTGCAGCGCTGTCGCCTGCAGCGCTGTCGCCTGCAGCGCTGCCCGCCGTCATCTCAAGCTGCAGGTGAGGCCAAAGGCATATGCCAGAGCTGTCCATGAAATCTGCACGTGTGGGCTGGGTGGGCTGAGCGCTACCAGCGCCAGTGCCGGCGCCAGCAGGGTGGTCGTGAGGGCCCCGCACGTCGCGCGGCTCCTGTGACAGGCTGGTGCTGAAGCGCCCATAGCCCGGGCAGGAGGCGTTGGCCGCCGCCAGGCCTGAGGCCGCCCAGCTGGCCGCCGCAGCTGCACCTGAGAGGCCTGCCGGGCCCACAGAGGTTGCAAAGGCAGGTGAGGACGCAATGGAGTTGGATGCGCCTCCTACTGATGCGCACACAGCTGCCTCTTGCATGGCATCCAGCGCAGCCCTCCAGGCGCCACAGCGCAGCAGGTAGGTGTGCATGGCTCCCTTGCCCTTGATGCTGCGCGCCCCGCACTCGACAAACTCAAACTCGGGCGGCGCACGTGGGAACAGCGGGGAGGACGCGCAGGTCTGCGCCGCCACGCTGGTGCGCACGCTCTCCGATACCTGCATACAGTACAGTACAGTACAGGCAGTACACGCATGCCATGAAGCCACCCAGCAGACAGGCAGGTCAGCACCGGCAAGGCAGGCACAGGTGAGGGGTCTCACGCTGCCAGTGCACGGAATCAATAGTGTTGCCAGCATGTTCACGTTGCTTGCTACATCCTTAGCAGGAGCCTCACCTGTGATCCCGGGTGACCCTGCTGGCGCGCGTGTGCAGCATAGCCTAACCGGAGCAGCCAACTCTCCCTACGTACTCCCCCCCCCCCCTCACCTGTATGGCCATTGGGAAGCCGGTGCTCTCCATGCGGCTGGCAGTGTTGACTGTGTCGCCAAAAAAACAGTACCTGTGATGCGAGCAATGCAGGAGCAGGCAAGCGTTAGGACCAATAGCGCCGCTCGCAATCTGCTGCGTACTCTCCTGGTAGCGGCATTTGGTTCACCATGGCATCATGCGTGCAAACCAGTGCACCGCCCAGCCACTGGCAGCCCGCAAGGCCATCCATGGCGTGTCAGCTCATACACCCAATCAGATTCTGCACTGGTTGCTAGTGGGTTGCGGTGCAGCATGCAACATGGCATGTGGTGAGTGGGTGTTTGCGGAGGGCAGGAGGCTGTACAGCTGCTCGCCCTGTTGCGCACCTGGGTCGTGACAGGCCCACAACACCCGAATGTGCAGCGCCCGTATGCACGCCAATGCGTATCTCCAGTGGCTGACCGTCATAGCCACGCATGTCACCAACAGCCTGCAGCATGGCTTTGGCCATGCGCAACATGCGGGGTGCATGATCTGGCACCCCGTCATGGCCGCTGCAGATCATGTACGCGTCTGGAGCAAGGTGAACGGCAGGGGTAGGGGGGGCAGCGGGCAGCGGCATGAGCAGGAGGAAGAGCAAGTGCAGCACCAGTCAGCGTGCTGTGTTGCGCGCAGCACGTGTGGCAGAGAAGCAGAGCATATGTCCGACCGTCAAGCATCGGCTCAACGACAGAAACTAGACCGCTTGGGCCAACACGTGCACACCTCCACATGATGAATCACCATCTTCACCGTTCACGCAGGATCGGTCGCCAACCAGGCTGACCTGGCCTCTCATGCTCATAGCTGTCCATTGACCCTAAGAGGTAAGTGACGGTGTCAGTGTCAGCGCACGCACCTCCAATGGTCTCCACCTTGTACACGCCATGCTGCTCCGCCAGCGCATCAAACGCACTGAACATGGCGTTGAGCATGAGGATGATCTGCTCTGTGGGCCAAGCCGCCGCCATGGAGGTGAAGCCACGGATGTCACTGAACAGGATCGTCACCTGCACACGCACACGCAACCGCAGGCAAGCCCTCAAGTAATCCTAGCGGAACTGCTCCAAGTTTCCATGTGCAATCATGCAGCCAGCTCAGGAGCTGCAACACGCATTTACTAGGCTGTGGTGCATACAGCAGGCACTGGCTTATCAGGCTCCCCGTACGGGTCCCCCTCATCTCAGGCTGTTGGTGAAAACCCTGATCCTGCACCCCCGGCCCGCCCCGCGTGGGCCCCGCCCACCTCCTTGTGGAAGGCCGCGATGAGGCGCGACCCCTCCTTGAGCTGGCGTATGACGGTGGCGGGCAGGATGGAGCGAAGCAGCGTGAGGTTGGTGCGCGCCTCAGTTGCCACCTGCACAGCGCTCCAGGAGGGGGGAGAGGCCAGGCAGCGCAACCAGCCAGCAAGGCATCCAGTAAGACACGTAGCACTGGCAGCACTCACTCCCGGCTCCACCCACACTTAGCTTTGAGCCCCCTTGATGTGCGCACGTCAGGGTGCTGTACAGCACTGGGACCAGTTGACAGTGCCACCGACCTTGATGCTCTTCTTGAGCGCCAGCTGCGTCTTGATGCGCGCCATGAGCTCCATGTGGCGCAGCGGCTTGACCAGGTAGTCAGACGCACCCAGCGCCAGGCCCTGCAGGGCAGAGCGCGCAGGTGCATGGGGCGAGAAGGCGATGTGAGAAGTTCAAGGCCATCATGTGTGTGCGACCCGGATGCCGGGCTGGTGTGATGCGTCGTGGGGGCATGGGGAAAACATACGGGGGCAGACATGGATAGGATGGGCTGATAGTGTGATGCAGATGGGCCAGCCAAAACACCAACGCACCACAAAAACGACACCTACCATGTGCATAGCACAGCATGATGATGTG
The DNA here is from genome assembly GCA_001662385.1 of Chlamydomonas asymmetrica. Lineage (NCBI taxonomy): Eukaryota > Viridiplantae > Chlorophyta > Chlorophyceae > Chlamydomonadales > Chlamydomonadaceae > Chlamydomonas > Chlamydomonas asymmetrica. The sequence continues at coordinate 23,520 of BDDA01000495.1, forward strand.
AGTCATGTGCAGCTGCTGAAGCACAGGCTGTGCAACCAGGCAACGGAACCTGTCAGCAGGCGTTGCCTGTCAGCGTGCGCCTCACATGTCGGCCCGGTGAGTCAGTGTGCACCATGCAGCATACAACACCGCTGTGCACCCCACCATGCATGCATACAAGGTAGGCCACAGCAAAGCCGGCATCATCAGGATGCGCAAGCAGTGCTCCCGCCCGCGTGAACGCCAAGATCAAACTAGCGTGCCTACTGCTACTGCTACTGCTGCAGTGCGTGCGTGTGCGTGCGTCGCGCGAGGCCAGGCCGGCCGCGCAGTCACGCACGCACCCGAATGACGTCCTCCTCCAGGCTGCTGCAGGTGATCATGATGATGGGCAGCTCCGCGGCGGCATACTCGGCCCGCAGGTGGCGGCACACCTCAAAGCCGCTGATGCCGCCCAGCGTCACGTCCAGCAGCACCACGTCCGGCAGCACGTCGGTGCCGGCAACCAGCGCAAGCGCCTCCTCACCACTGCACAGCACGACAGCAGGCACACAAACAGCGTGAGTGTGATACGGGAGTATCGAACGCCTCAGGGCGTGACCTGCAATGGTGATCCACCGCACGAATTGTGTGCGAGTGTGTGTATGTGTGCGCATTCGCACACATGGGCACATGTGGTTCACTAATCAATACACCGCCTATCCTGCTGTTGCCTCGAATTCTGCTCTGCAGGCATCTAGTTTGTCCAGTTCAGGTACCCCAGCCACACCCAATCACGCACTGTGAAAAAGCATATTGAGGCAGTGGGAAAAGGTGGTGGACCAAACACCTCACCGCAGCACGCACACTGGCGCAGCACTGTAGCCATCCTAATAAGACCGTATACCAACCATGTATAGGTACAAGACCTGGTGCAAACACACCTGTCCGTGGTCACCAAGTGATGGCCCACCCCCGCTCACCTCCGCGCCTCCAAAACTTCATATTCGGCTGCCCACAGCAGTGCACGCAAAACCTGCTGGTTGATGGGCTCATCATCCACGCTCAAAACCTGGATGCGCCCCTTATTCTGAGGCAGCTCGCTGAATGAAGGCTTCTTGGCCAGACCCTCAGCTGGTGCGAGCAGAACGCTTATTGGAGCCGCCTGCTCCTGTGACCTTTGCCCCAGAGTGACGCTGTGAGCACTGTCACCACCTGCACTTGTACTGGTATCCGGCAGAACCAGAGAGCTGCTGTTTTCAAGACACAGTCGCACGGTTGCTCGTTGCGACGCTTGCCCAGTCCTGGATTGGCCCTGCATTGAACGGGCAGGTTAACGTGCGGAACTGTCCTCAAGCCTGATGCAGTCTGATGACGTATCAGTGTTCAGACCAGTACCTAAGCCCAAAGTTGCCTTTGTCCCCACCTGAGTGTTTCCATGAGGTGTGCCTGCAGGGTGTGAAGGGTACGCCCCAGCTGTGCTTGTCGGCGTGGTTTCAGCTGTATTGGGTGTTCCTCCTGTGTGTCGCATGAAACAATTCCTTCCCAAGAACCTTTGCACCTGCACATTGCAGGAACCATTGGCGAGTGAAGGGTGAGAGTTTCGCTGCCGCACCCCACCCCAAACCAGGAATGCCAGGTGAACAGGGCGTTGTTGGGTGTGCATACCTGTAGGATTAGGAGGCCCCATAGAGGCACAGATAATAGAGCGTTGGAGAGCAGGTGCTGCCATGGCCTTTCCGTGTCCAGTATGTCAGCCGGCCTAACGCCGGTGAGGTGGGCCAAAAAGTGGAGGCTGTGCCGCAGAGATGCGATGATGATGGCAGCAAAACCAACGGCAGAAGCCAAGTTACACCGTAACCAGTGTATGGCCTGCAGGTTGTGTCGGTAAAGCCACATAAGCACCGGTTTAAGGTTCAATTACTGAAATATCCATGTCTGGATGAGCATGAGCGATGCCGCCACGCAAGGAGCCCTGCACCCGTGTTGAAATGGCGAAGGCTTGAAGTTGTATTTGAGGTTAACGGCTACTATTGTGCATACCTGGCTGCTCCATCCCTCTCCAGCCGCTTGCAGGGCATGCAGACGATTGGCGTGCTCATGCCTGTCGTGCTGCTGCTGCGTGCTGTGAGGCCCAAGCTCAGCCCTGTGGGCATCAGTGTCAAGCTCCGAGCCCTCAGGAGCAGTTTCCCTTGAGGCACTGTTGCCTGCCGAGGGGGACATGCTTGCAGTGTCTGGCGTCCAGTTGAACGGCCCAGCAAATGGACCAGCTGCAAACGGTGAGACGGGCTCACAAAAGGATGCTTGACTGCTTGGAACGTCAGTTGTGGGTCCATATGATTTCACTTGCTGGCCTTGTACACTGGTGGCCTCGCCCGCGGATGGCTGTGACACCAACGTGGCTGTGCTGCGACCTCCAACAACCTCGCACTTGCCAACCCAGTCCATTCCAGCTCAGCAGCACCTTTGACCTCAGCTGTGTTGATAAGCTGTCATTTCTTACGCGTTGGCTGGATGCGCGTTGGCAGCGAGGCGAGGCGTCTGGCGCACAGGTGGCGGGCCGCACTTGTGCTCGCAGTTCCACCAGCCTGTGAAAGCAAACCGAAAATTGGTAGGCACAAGTTGCATAGCAACAGGGTGACCGTAACAAGCGCAGAGGGTAGAGGCCGGCCCGACAATGTGAAGGTGGTGCGTAAGCCACCCTGAAACAAAGGCTCTGCCCTGCTCCTGCCGTCAGCCCGTCAGCCCGGGCAATAGAGCCTAGTACATATGAGATTTCCAGTTGCGGCAGTGCAGTCTAACCAGGAGATAAGGCGTGCTTGCACAACATTGCATCCACAGTGTCACAGTCTACCACTCGCCGTCCCTCACCCGCGAGCGCACCAGTCGCAGATGCCTCCAGCAAACTAGTCCGGCTCAGAGCACTGTAGGTGGAAAGCCCGGCCCTACTTTCCTTGGTCCTGACTCGAGTGCTCTGCAGGGCTCGCAACCAAGGCGTGGATAAATAGTAAGCGGCGTACGTTAGACGAGCTCCCAACTGCGTGCATCTAAGGTTATTCCACGCGAATTCCACAGCTTGGGGCTCTGGGGCTGCTTCGCAGGCAATTCGCAAGTGAACAGCCTCTGGCCCCTTCACCTTTTTGCATCCGATCTGGGTTGATCCCTGCCTGGTGGTGTATTTCTACAGGCAAGTATCGTGCATCATAACGCAGAGCAAAGTATCAAAACTGGTTTGCTCACCCAGGTATGCGTCAATGTGCGGCCAGCCGTTGGCCGTCATTGCACCATGCTGTTTTGACACCAAGGCTTTGTCCAGGCACAACGTAAGCGTTTACAGCTTAGGCACAGTGGCACACGCATCACAAGCAAATTCTGGACGTAGGTGCTTCACAGGTGATGCAGCGGCCAGCTGCTGCAACACATCGCACGTCGGCGCACTTACACGGTCTCCGTCGGAGGGTTGTTCGAGTGACATGCAGGCAAAAACTGCCAGGAAAGATTGGAGCTCGAAGAATTCTGTGAGTCTGCTGTGCCGATGCAGCTGAACGCAGAGTGCAAGTGAGGAATGTTTGACCCATGCCAACAAGTGTGGGAAGCAGGAACGCATGTGTCGGAAATGCAACCTGCAGAGGCCACACAGGGGAGCTACTGTGAAGAAATGGGCTGATCTGCTGCTGTAGTGCACTGTATGGGGGTCCAAATCCTGTGTCCAGCCGATATCCTGAGTTCCCCTTCACCACACTTCAGACCACAAGCCAAAATCCTTTACTGGAGTGCATGGGAGTGCAAGGGTTGTAGAGGAGGGAACTTCCCAAGACCTAAACGATGTATGCGACGTTTTTAGCGACCAACCAGTCCTGTCCCAGTGGTACTGACGCTGTATTGCAGCCCGCTGCTGGGAGCATGTTGGCGGCATACTGGCACATTGCGCCACTTCAAGCAATATACAGGACATGCATCACCATATGCAGCCAGTCAATCATCCAAGGTTGTGTACCACAACCCATGCACGTCAGTCCTTGTCGTAATTCAGGGTTGATGTCCCGGGATGGTAGCGTACATCGTGTCACTGGTCAAAGAAGGTCAGTCAACTCTTAACTGTCGGGTCACCGGTAATGAAGGAGGTAAATCAGTATTTCTCATGGCAATACAGGCACAGCCGGACATTGTTCCGTACAGCCAAGGAACGGTACCGTATTACGGAGACACGGACTCACAGTACACAAATCCGGCAGACCCCCAAAGCAGCAGAGCGCTACTGTGTTCCCAGCCAGGTAACTGATGGGACCGTTCATGCACTGCACGGGTTCACTGAGTGCACCCCTCACCTACGCGATACATACATACCATCATCGTCCGCACGCTGCAGCTACACCAGCGCTAATTCCCATGTCCAGTACCGTTCGTATGCCCAGTTATCGCCGCCTGACCTGATGTCGTAGTGGGCACACAAAATGCCCTGAATGTCTCAAACTGCCCGCTCAACCATGCGCAGCGCCAGCAGCGCAGCCCTCTCTCACCCAGCCTCTGCTGTAAGCCCCGAAAACAGAATCGTGTGTCGTCGCCCGGCCGGCGAGAGCCGGCAACGTTTTTCATCGCGAAAATGCTATACAAAGCTACCGGAAAAACCTGCTGTCACTGTCTGGCTGTCATCCTACGCCGCAGTACTTGCAATGCAGTACAACCAATCGAAGAACGTTGTGCCCCCCAGCGCGAGAGCGTGCTGGCCAGCACGCTCAGCTCCCAGCAGCCATGCGGGCCTCCTGCCCCGCTGGCCTCACGCCAGTCGGCACCACCACTAGCACCACTAGCAGCGTCAGCAGGGCGGCACCCAGCAGCAGTGCCTTGCCTGCCAGCGCGGGCGCCGCCTGGTGCGTGAGGTCCAGCAGGCATCCCATGACGCATGACGTGCGTGGGTGGTGCGGCGCTGCTGGGTGCTGTTGGTCTCAGCATGGCCGCTCTCAGAGAGGCTGCTCTGCCAGCCAAATAGCTGACACGTCCGGGTTTGCCCTGCTGCTGGTCCTTGCTGGCTGATGTGACACACGTAGGTGTGTAGGTTGGTGCAGTGGTGCTGTGGGTTAGGCCTGAGGGAGGTGGTGGTGCAGCTGAGGTGTCGTCATCTGAGCTGAAAGGTGTTGGCACGCGCCCTGACCCTGACCCTGACCCTGACCCTGGCCCTGACCCTGACCCTGACTGCAGCACATCCCCTCGCTGCTGCTGCTGCTGCTGCTGCGCTGCAAGCAAATGGGGCACCGCAGCTGCCACCGCTGCCACCATACGTGGCGGGACGACCATGCGCTCGCGCTGGACATGCAGCGTGCGTTCATGGTGTGCCTGCGCGCCCCGCGCTGCAGGGCGGCTGTCATCGTCATTGGTGGCGGTGGTGGTGGCGTGCGTGGGTGCGGGGGGGTGAGCGTGAGGCGCTACCAGCACCCCCGCAAGCGCATCACAGCACTGCGCCAGCTGGGGGAGGCTGAGGCTGAGGCTGAGGCTGAGGGTGGGGCTGGTGGGGGCGTTGGTGGGGGCGTTGGTGGGGGCGCTGGCGCCCGGCAAGGGCAGCAGCGCCATGAGGCGCATGCACACCGCATCCGCCAAGGCCTGACACTCCTGGTGCTGCTGGCGCTGCTGCTGATGCTGATGCGCTTCATCTCCATCATGCGCCGTATGTGTGATGCTGGGCTGTGGCTCATGACCACTCAGGCCGTTGTCAACCATGCAGCTGCCGTCGCCTGCTGCTTGAGCCATCGCAGCTGCAGCGTCAGCCGCAGCATCAGGCCTGCCAGCAGCTCCAGGCGGCGTACCCAGCACAGCTGGCCGGCTTGTGCACGCACGCTGATTGTCTTGTGTGGAGCCGGGTGAGGAGGGTGAGGCGTGCAACCGCCCGAAATCGTGGCGGCAGACTGCCACGATGAGCGCCGTCAGCTGCTGTGGTGTCGCTTGGCTGGCAGCGAGCGCTGCTGCGTGGCGCAGGCGGGACCATGCTTGTGCATCGCTGCGCGTGTGACAAGCGGCAACCAGCGACGAGCAGCAACCTCAGCACGTGGCAGCCTGAGCCCTTGAGCTACTTCCCGCGGCAGGTGCGGTGGCCAGTCACAACGCATCGGCGCATATCATCTGCAGGCATGCCGTGCATGCAGCTGCGACCTTGGTGGCTGTGCAAGCACAGTGGCACCACTGCATAGTGAAGGCTCAGGAGCACAGTGCTCAGGAGCATGACAGCCCACAGCAGCACCGTGCAGCGCTACGACTACATCATGCGGCTGTAGGCTCACCTGCCTGCCATCATGCCGCTGCCAAGACACAACACACATCCAACTACACGCTGCAGTGCTAATCATTGTCGTCAAGCAGCTACCGCACGACTGCCCCTTATCACATGCGACCACACGAGGCCTGCCGGCCTGCCTGCCTGACCCACCTGACACCCAGCCATGCAGCTCCCTGCACCAGCTGAGCCAGGATGCCTGCATCTGCATCTCTCAACAGCGCAGGCACAGACACTTGGGCCCCAGGTGCAGACGTCCATGCACTAGACCCTGCTGCGGCTGATGTTGCTGCTGCTCCGTATGGTGCTGAGGTTGGCGCTGAGATGAGCTGCGCTGCGTTGGTCTCCTCGCTGCATTGACCATCATGCACATCAACGCACGGAGTGGCGCTGTGAGCACTCCCGCCACCTGTGTGCCCCCTCCCAACGTGCAGCACCACCGGGGGCCGCGTGAAGCCCACCAGGGGGGGTGAGGCGTAGGGGTAGGGTGAGGCGCGCAAGCGCCTGCCTGCCAGCGCATCTTCCAGTGCACCAGCAAGGCGGCTGTGGGGGTGGTGGCGCAGGTGTTGGCTGTGCGGGACGTACCTGCGAAACCGACGCATGGACGACGCCGATGGGGAGGCCCAGGCAGGCAGGCACAGTCAGCTCGTGTGACATAGCGGCCGGCACATGTCCCAAAGCAGGAAGCAGCAATGCCATGCCATGCTGAGATGATGAGGCATGCGGTGAGCCCATCAGGGCGTGTTCCCTGCTCCGCCCTGGGCTCAGCGCCCCTCTCAGCACCGCACCTGACATGCAAGTCATTACTCAGTTGTTTATCGGCAATCTGAGCACTGCGCTGGCCTCTCAACCCACTTGCTGCGGCTTCAAGGTTGGCTTGATTGTCATTCAGCCCCCCCCTTTCCCCCCCCGTTGCGACACAAGTACATGGCCCAGAAGTGAGCAAGGGCCCTAATACCATATTGTGACGCTGATGGCCCTGAGGCCTCTCACAACGCAACCCACAGCCATGTGGCTGGCAGATCGCCTCACCTTGTGCGCGCCATGCACCACGTGATGCGCGCCAGGCCGCGCGCGTCCATTCCTGGCTCCCCCTGCCCCTCGGCCAGCAGCCGCACCAGCTGCCCCTCAACACACTCGCGGTACAGCCCATGCACAGCCGCACGCTGCGCCTGACCTGCGCCGCACAAAGGTCATGTCAGTCATGTGTCTACCATTCATATATTAATGTATAGCTTACAGACCGTCAGTGTCACTCGTGACCATAGAGGCAGCAGGCGTAGCCAAGGCCTTGCACACATGCACCCCAGGGTTGGCCAGTGCCCCAGCGGACCAGTGCGCCGGGCCAGGCGGGTGGTGAGGCACGCGTACGGGGCGCTTCTGGCTCAAAACTGACATGCGTAGCTTACGCATAGCTTACGCATGGAGATGGCCTGCACATGCATGCAGACCGATCCCCCCCTCCCCCACGCACACAATATGCAAGGTGTGGTGCACCGCGCTCGCTTACCTTGCGCAAGCAGCCAGCTGGCGCGCGACACACACGCCGACAGGTGGATGGCACTCAGCGGCGCATGCGCTAGCAAGTCCGCCTCGGCTGCAGCTGCAGCTGACGGCACCGCTTGCGGTGTGCTGTGGGCGTATGCCTGCTGGTCCTGGTCCTGGTCCGCCTGGTGCGCTGCGCCTGGGTGCGGCTGTGCGGCACGGCGGGCTGTTAATTCGGTGTAGGGTGGCACGGCGCCCACAGGGGGTTGAGGTGGTGGGTAGGGGCCCAAGGGGGAGGAGGAGGAGGAGGCAGGCGCAGCTGCACTGCTGCCTGCTGGCTCGTAGCGCGGCCCCACACCGAGCACCCCTCGCCGCGCTGCGTCACACAGCGCAGCCCTGAGCGCTGCCACGGAGGGGGCGTGCGCGAGGGTGTGGGTCAGCTCTGCGGGCGCAAAGGGGAACACCTTGCGGCTGCCTCGTGGTGTATGGCTGCTTCTGTTCTGGAGGAGACCGTCACGCGAGTGTGCTGTGCTCACAGAGAAGCGAGGGCGCCACAGCCCTTTCCGCTGCCGGCTTTGGATGGCCTTAGCTTTCCTGGGATTGTCGGACGGGCAGCGTGCATCAGCAAGGTTGGCACCACATAAACAGTGCACTGTGTCACACTATGCACGGCACCATAACGCAACGTTGAACATACTTCTTGCGTTTGTAGACCAGTAACCATAACGGCGGGTGTCGCTGTCGCGTGGTGGGTGCTGTTTGCCCCGCGCTGCTGCTGCTGCTGGCTGCACGGGTGAAAGTCAACAAGTAAGGATTTGTACTGCACTCTTGTAGCCGCCACCTGCGTAGAGCTGTGGGCAACTGTTGGATGCTCTTCACCTCACACTGCCTGGCGGCGGTCGAGGTGCATTGGCCCAACCACGGCAAGCTGTGCTGCACTGCAGTGCCCGCAGCGCTCTGAAACCAAGCATCACTGCAGCTGAAACATCGTGGTTCATCAGGGCGGAGCTGGGTGGCAACCAAAAGCTGCCAACGATCAGCCGATACGGAATTCGGCAATAGGTGAGGGCCGTGCCTGGAGATTGTTGCGTCCCCTTTGTCCACGCATTCACCTTGACCACTGACATGCCGCCTGTAAACGTGAAGGCAGCCTGACTGCTGAGAAGCTGCTGAAGCAAGCTGAACGCCGGTGCTGCAAGGCGTGTCCAGCGTCGTTGCGGCGTCAGTGAGCAAGCTATCATGCTGGTGTGTGGGGCATAGAAGTGGTGGGGCCACTTGACAGCGCAGCACTCCTGGAAGCAGGAGCTGGGGTATCTGGTGCTGCAGGCCTTGCAGTTGCAGCTTCAACAGTTGCTGCAGCTCCCGCGTGCAAGCCCGGCCTGTCATACAGCTGACTGCGGCCTCCAAAGTTTATCACAGCAAACTGCCAATGCGACCAAGATTATTAAGCCACTGGCACAAACACCAAATGGGCTTGTGTTCCAATATAGTCACAAAGTGCATGTGCAATGAGGTAAATAAATGTTCTTGCTTAAAGGGCGGAAATGTCATCCGAATCAGCACCAGCAACCTTTGGGCCACTGCAGTGCTCAGCATTTCACCTTGCATGACTGCACGGAGCTGGCTGCTCCATGATGCACCGTCATCAGGGCCATGGGCGGGGCCCTCTCCTGCTGGACAAACGTCTTGAGCCAGGTAACGACCTGCAGACGTGTTGATGCCGCAGTGCAGCGGCGCTGGCGAAGGGCGGTGAGTGGTGGAGGCTGGGGGAGGTGTTTGGCAGGCCAGCTGGGACAACCACAGGCAGCGTGTGCCGTGGCATGCTCACATGCCCATCAGGCACGAGACTACGGGCTGGTAGTTGCTACTTGGCCTACGCATCAGCATGCACCATCATGTTGCAGGGAACGTGGCCACTCTGGGTGCACGCTCTAGTGCTGGCTTGCCTGCTGCTGTACATCGTGCGTGCTTCTGTCGTTCATCGTCAGTGCAGCAGGATACAGGGAATGGGGCATTCATTCCGCTTGGCCCCGTGGCCATCGACGTCGTTGAGTGACGTGGACGCTCAATCCGTCCCTTGTCCGCGATGCATCAGAATGATGCATCAAATTGGGTAGCTTTATATCATTTTGGGCACCCGTTGTGTGGCCTTTCAAAAAGAGCTGATGCGACTGCACGTGCCATCGTTCCTCACTGCCTGCTGGTAGGTGTGGGCACGCAGCACACTGCACTACTGCAGGTAGCATCACATAATGAAGCGGCCTCACACCCATGGACTGCGAGGCCGCATGATGTTCAGTCAAGTTGATGCATGCCATCGGGAAACTGTAGGCAGGGATGCGCGGCCAAGCGTGTGCCGCATGGCCATCGCGCCCCCACCCGTCAGGTCGGTTGCGCCGTCTGCCTCACGCTAGGCATCTGTCCTGCATGTGTGCCCTGCAGCCGTGCATCACACCAGCAGCTCACCGGCAGCCGTGAAATGTTTGAAGCAGCTGCGCTAGGTGCGGTTGCTAGGTACACGTGCACCTGTTGGGTCTGCCCGCGCAGGTCGTGCACTGCCGCTGAGCATGGTTGGAAGGGACCGCACAAAATGCATGCCTCCATCATCTACACTTGGCTGCGCGGCGGTCTGCACACAATGATGCCGGCACATGCGCTGTGCGTTCAAGCCTCATGCGCAAGTGCATGCACCCTACTACTCGGGCGGGGGGCGCCCGCGAGGATCAACCCCACTGAGGCTTGGCACGCCAGCAAGACCGAACAGCGCCCATCGCCGGCAAAATACAACAATCAACAGTCACACGCAAGGCTCAGCGAATACTGCCTGCCGAAGCATGGACGTCCAGGGAACCTGAAGGTGAGCCATGCTGCACATGTTGTGACTGCGGCAGGTGCGTTGCGTGCGGCGTGACGGGGTGCCGGGGGTCGCTGCTACGCTGGCGCGCGGGCCACCCCGCTGGCCCCATCGTACGACAGCAAGGCATGCCAGGTGAGCTGCAGGGCGCTCAGCATGCGTCAACATGAGCGCGAGGGCGCGGTTGAGCACCAACACCCTAGGTGCCCAGCTGTACCTTTGCCTGCGTTCGCTGAGTTGCAGGGAGGTGACGCAGTGATGTCGAGCTGCGGGTGCGCTGCGCTCCGCTGCCCGCTGCACGCAAGTCTTGCGCAGCCTCCTGCTCTCCCGAGAGGTGCTGCTGCTGCTGGTCCTGCAGCTGCAGCTGCCGCGTTTGCTGCTGCGAGGCCCTGTTGTGCTCTGGGTGGAGGTTGATGACCGAGCCGCTGTCATTGGGCCGCCACACCACCAAGCGGTACAGGCAGTAAAATGCCGCGAGCAGGACCTGCAGGGAGTGCAAGGCGGGCCGGTGAGGGCGCCACAACACTTCCATCACTTGCGTGTTCCCACACCACTGCCATGCTTGCGTGTAGCCTCCCCTGCTGCCTGCTCAGCGCCCAGAAGCACGCGCACCCCTCAAAACGCATCATTCCGCGTCGTCTCCTGTGCCGCTGGCGAGCTGCCGCCGCCCCTCCAGCTGCCGCCAATCAGGCAATCAGGCAGTCAGGCAGGCTCACCTTGCCATACAGCCACGCCCCCCAGTGCACAGGCGCAAACCAGCGCTCCGCCCCCAAGGGCAGCCACTCCATGTGCAGCGTCTGCGAGAGAATCCTGCATGCGCAATGAGCATAGGAACGAGCACACATCAGCGGTGCAGGGCGAGTGAGCTGCCAGGTGGTGCCAGGTGGCCAGCAGGCAGCAACATGATGATGGCGTCATGCGCCACTGCCTGACAGTGACGGTGGGCGGCAGTGCTGTGGCAAGGCTCAAGGGCGGTGGGAGAGCAGGGTTTAGGAGGACGGCGTAGGTTAATGTGTGAGCGGCTGGCAGGGTGGTGTCTCGCACCTGACGGCCCAGCGCGTGGACTTGCCAGTGGGGTACAGCGCATCCAGCGTGGCAAACGCAGCGGAGCGCACGGAGCGCGGCGCGTAGTGCGGCCCGCCTGGCGGCGTCAGGCAAGCGGACAGCATTGCGTCAGGCAAGATATGGCAGTGCTGTCAATGGGGTGTTGCAAACCAGTGAGCTATGGGCGACAGCGTGCATGCTGACCGCCCGGCCGGCAGGAGGGCGCAGGAGCAATGACCGAGCTCAGGAGTCAGGAAAAGCACACGCACACTTGCAGATTCCTTTTCAGTGTGTTCTCCCAGCAGAGGCGGTGGCCTTGTGACACATCTGACCTGCCTCAGGCTAATGGGCGCTTGTGCGTCAGGTTTTCGTGCCCTAGAACACGACCTTGCTGTTACAAGCGTGCTGCCTACCACCTCTACGGCGCTGCACCTGCCTGCCAGTGTGCTGCCGCCGCCACTCACCCGAGCTGGTGAGTGCGTACAGCTCTGACGCCAGGCGCAACCTGCTGGTGAGGGGCAGGCCGGACAGGGGGATGAAGCCGCTCGCGCCGCCGCCACCGCCGCCAGCATTGTCAGGCGCACCGCAGTGGCGTAGTTGCGTGAGGGCTGCCAAGTACTTGCGCAGCGCCACCTCAGACCTGCGCGCATGCGGTGTGCAAGGCACGCGGCAGCGCATGACAATCAGCTAAGTAGGCTGAGGCGCAAGCAGCGGGTTATCTGGGGATGCAACCAGTATTGGAGAAAGCACGAGTCTTGGCTGTAGGAGTTTCCATACTGAGAGGTGCGCGCTGGGGCTGGTGACTGGGTCTTGGTGCACGTCCTGGGACCTGCCTGCCTGCCTGGTGCGCGCTGTGCTGCTCAACCAGCGCCACCGCAATGCTGACAAGGCAAGTACAGCCACAACATGTCTTCGCAGATGCGCAACAACGCAAGAAGACTGCACAGTCAGGTTGTGCAAGGCAGGGGATGTGCAAAGAAGTGGGAAACTCCCATGCAGACAGTGGAGGCACAGAACAGCTGCCTGCATGTGAAAATGACGTGCAAATGAAGTTCCCGAATTTCAGCCACGCTTCCTGCCCACTGCCAGAGCCACAAGCGTCCCTCCCTCCCTCCCTCCCTCCCTCCTCTCTCCCTGCACTGCCTCGGCGGCCTCACCTGACGTTGCGCAGCGTCTCAGTGACTTCACACACCAGGAAGTCCAGCCCGCTGCCAGGACCACACCCGCCACGACTGCCACTGGGGCCTGCGCCATGCCATGGGCAGCGCAGCACGCACATTATCGCTACGACGGAGACACATCCGCACCGCGTGCATGACAAGTCGATGCAATGCATACGGCGCCACGTGCCCTCCCCCAAACGCCTCCAATGCTCCCTATCAGGCCAGGACGGGTTATGCATGCCGCTTATGCACACGCATGTTGAGGGCCTCCCCACCAAGAGCCATTGTTCCGCCCGTCACCCCCTCACGTCTCCCCTCCAACCCCTCATGCACTCATGCACTCCCTCACCGGGCAGGCGCGCCAGCAGCACCGCCACCTGGTGGTCAGGTGTGTAGTAAGGGAGGAACGCCGCCACCAGCGCAAGCATGCCGGGCTGGGCGGCGGCAGGGACCTGCAGGTGCGCATGATGGTGGGGTGGCGGTAGGGTGGCGGTATGGGGGTGGAAGGAGGCGCACAGCCACACGCATGCACGCAGGGCTGACGCACAGGCACCGTTGCGTATCAAGCCTCTGCCTCAAGATGCGTTTTGAGGCAGCTTGCGTGCCTAACATTGCACTTGAGTTATTGGTGTGCTTTCCAAGGGCTATCAATCACACGGCTGTGTCCCAGGCACGCACCACGCTTGTGCCATCAGGCACTCCAGCAGCGTCCAGGGTAGGGGTAGCACCTTGCGCGCCCTCTGCTGCCTGCGGCTGTGACTGCACCACCCCAGGTTGCACCGCGAAGCGCACACCCAATGGAGTGGCGGTGCGCCGTGTGCGCTCACCCCCTCCTGCTGCTGCTGCTGCCCCGCCTGCTGTTCCAGCCGCTGACTCCGGCGCCTCCTGCTGCTGTGGCAGCTGCGCGGCCCTGCCTTCCCCTAGGTTGCCAGCCCTATTGCTATCCCCATCACCCGCTGCCTGACCATTTTGGCCCTGCTTTGCTTCCGAGTTGCTATCGCGGCTGGACCCAAGGCCCAGCACGGGCGCAGGTGCCTGGTGGGCACTGCCAGGCGGCGCAGCAGCGGCGGCAGCACTGTCGCAGGATGGCGTCGTGCCGCAGCAGCAGTCTAGGTCACGCAGGAATGCCCACAAGGGCTGGAACGCCTGCCTGCCTGCCGCAACATCACCCAAGAACAGCTGCCTTGCACCGTGCATCAGCACGTTGACGTGCTTGAGCAGTACTCCCACTGCCGTGGGTGTGAGCACCGCAGCAGCAGACTGTTCACTTGTGGCATCGCCGTCCGGCTGCAACTGCACACGGTTCTGCTTCTGTGGTGCTGTGCTGACCAGCTGCTCCGCCTTGGCACGTACACCTCCGGGCTCACGCCGGGCAAGCAGCCACCTGCAGCGCGTAGGGCGGAGCGGCAGTGCGCGGGGGTGAGCGCCAGGAGCTGTACTTCACCACCAGTGCGCCAAGCGCGTGCGCGTACGGCGATGCGACTGGTTGCACTTGAAGACAAGCAGACATCAGGTTTGTGCGGGTACAGCCTGCGACCACCTGAGTCCAGGCCACAGCGCTGAACGCGCACCTGTGCAGGAGCAGTGCATATATGGGCGCCACCCAAGCGTGGTCCCATAGCCTCTGGCACAAGTGCAGCAAGGCCTGCGCTGTGTCAGGCGAGCGCTGCAGATGAGCGGCCAGCACCTGGTAGAAGCACAGGCCCTGTGGCGCTGGGTCAGACACCTGCACAAACCAGCATCGTGTACGAGGTTGGGAAGCCCCAGCTGCCAGGTTCAGCACACTGTGATAGTTTGGTTTCAGGTTCCTAGTGCTTGCGAGTGCGCGCGTGTGCGCATGCGTCAGCGCTGACCTGCAGGGCCTGCCTGGCAGGTCCGTCCAGCTGGTAGGTGATGTCGTGGAACACCTGCACAGCAAAATACGGGAGCATGTGTGGGTGAGAAGGATTTGATCGTGGCAAACGCAGACCACCGGCCAAGCGTGAAGCATCGTCCGCAACGACCGTTACGCTGGGCACGACAATTGAAATAACAACGCCAACCAGAACCGTCTTGCCAAGAGTTTTGAGGAAGGCATCCTAGGTATGCTGACCTCCTCACAGACTATGTCACGGTCCTCTTTGGTCTCTGCTTCAGCAGCGAGGCGCAGCTTGCGAATCACTTCTCGCGCAAGGCCCTCCTGGATGGACTTGGTTTCCTGCAGTGCGGGCGCCTGCTGTTGATGCTGGTTGCCACTGCCTGCACTACTGCCAGACCGCATGCCAGCGGAAATGCCAGGAGTGCCAGTCGTTGCCACGTTTAATGCCTCTGCAGGTCCAGCCGCACTGCCTTGCAAGTCAAGGCCAGCCATCGCGTGCAGCTCCAAGCCACGGTTCTGAATGCCACCAATACTACGCCGCAAACACTGCGCTGCAAACACTACATCTGTGCAGCATGTACTCTTGAGTACCCAGGGACTGCTCCAGGACGTAGGTGTCGCATTTACTCGTACTTGTTGAGCAGCGGGCGTATCACCACCCGCACGTACAATGCAAGACCTGCTATGAGCCCAATTGCACTAATAATAAGCCATTTGGGGTCGTCCACCACTACTGCGGGCATCGTACGGGCTCAACTGGTTGGGTATGGTGCACCAAGTAAAGCAGGTGGTAACGCGTGTGTGTGTGCAGAGTGCTGGAGAGCAGCAGAGTGTCGTGAGGAAACCCTGGGCAGCACCTGTAAGCACCAAGCGTGAGACCTTTGTCCCAGACGACCTCATGTCCCAAAACTGCATCCAAACAGAGCATCTGCCTTGGACAGGCGTTTCGCGAGCCTGACTGGACCCCGCGCAGTGCCTTTCGCCCGGTCGTGATAAGCGACGTGCTCACACTCAATGCCGTTTCGCCAGCTCGCTCAACTCACACCAAGGATTGCACATTGCACAGGCGATCCGGGTCCCTCAGAGCTCGCCTTGCGCGCCTCGTGGATAGGGCCCGCAAAACTCCACCAGAGGTGACCTAAAGGTCAAACACGTCTCTTTTTCTGCCCAGAGTTTGCACAGCACTACGGCGCAACACAGTTTGACAACCGTGCTCCTCGTATTAGGCTGCGTTTGTGATGACACGCTACGTCCCTGACGGCTAGGTCAGCGCTTCTTACCTGGTACATCAGCATGGCTTATGCAACAGCCACCAGTACCTCCACAGTTGGCAACGCTGGTGGCGGGCCATCCTCTGGTGCAAACAGCGGAGCCCCCTCAATGGATGAATCACGCTCGGCGGGTGCTGGCATTCCTGCTGCATGGAGTGCAAGCAGTGGGGCAGCCCAAGGCTCAAGCTCTTTGACTGCAAAAGCACTGGCGCGCAAACAGGAACTTGAGCGACAGCGGGAGCAGCGCAAAGCACAGGGGTCCGTCAGCTCGGTGTACTCCACTTATACCTACGAAAGCAACCAGCAGCAACCGCAACAGCAAGAACCGGTGAAGGGAAACAGCCCTGCAGCCAGGGGTGGGTCTTTCGAGGGTCACTCCGGGACTGGCGGGGGCAGCGGTGATGGACAGCTTGGCCAAGCGTTCAAGGAGCAAGCACCTGGCGCGACCCACCCTTTGGCAGCAACAGGTTTACATACTGACAACGGGTTCAATGATGCGGCATTGCCAGACACATATGCAGAGGGTGGTGGTGGTGGTGGTGGTGGTGGTGGTGGTGGTGACACCTCCAGCGCACCTGACTGGCATGCGCACGAGCAGGGCGGTGCGACGGCAGGCCCGGGCGAAGGCGGGGCGGTGCAGGCCACCTCAGACGCTGCGCAGGCCCCCGCCCCCGTGCAGGACCCTGCAGTGTACTATGAGTACCTGAGGCAGGCGTATGGCGAGGAGTACGCCAACCAGTGGTACCAGCAGTACTACCACAGCTATTACCAACAGTACTACGACCAGCAGGGTGCTGCTGCCACACAGGGAGCTGGGCCTGACAGCGGTGGCGGGGTGGCGGCGCAGGTGGCCGTAGCAGCAGGCACTGACGAGCCCGACGGCCCCGTAGGTTCACCAGCTACGGGAAACGGTGTGGGCGCTGCTGCAGAGGACCCCCTGGAGGGCGGCTCTGTGCTGCAGGCGGCGCCACCCTCGTTCTCTCTTGGGTTACAGCCACTTGCAGGCACGGACCAGCCTGCCTTTGCGTCGGGTGCTGTCGCACCGACACAAGCCAACGTGCCAGTGGGTGGCAGCCAGCCGCAGGTGGACCTTGCGCTGGGCCTCACCATACCAGCAGGCCCGGGCGGCGAGCTCGGCGAGGCAACAGCAGGGCTAACGGGCTCGCCACCCACTGCCACCTTGAAGCACCCGGACGCAGCAGCCTCACTCGCCTCCGCCGCTGGCAGCAGCACCCAGGTGGTGGAGGCCCAGCTGGCTGGCACTGCGGGCCAGCTGGCCGAGTACAAGGCCTGGATTGTGTCATACGCACAGGCAACGCTGGCCAGCGTGGACCCTGACTACACCACACAGCCCGCTGCGCCTGCCAACCATACCGCCAGCGCGCTGCCGCACCCGGCTGCCGCCTCCGCCGCCGCTGCCGCCGACGTGAGTGCACTGCTTGACGACATCCACGTGGCAGCGCATGCGCGCGGCTACCTGGCGCTGGCGCGCACCGCGCTGGAGGCCAGCCGTGACGCAGAGCGCGCGGTGGAGGAGCTCAGCAGCAGCAGCGGCCACGGCGCCAGCGTGGCGGACATCGAGGCCTTCCAGGCGGCTGCGTACGTGGCCATCAGCGCGCTGGGCACCGCGCTGGGGCACGCTGACGTGGCGGACTTCTACGCGCCCGCCGCGGCGCAGGCGCTGCCGGAGCTCCTGGCGGTGGGCGCGGGCCTGCAGGCGCGCCTGGCCCGCTGCGGCGGGCGGCTGAGGGAGATGCTGGAGGCGGGCGCGCAGGCATGCCTGGCGGTCTTCCACTGGCCGCCCTCGCTGTCGCGCGCCTCAGCGGCACACCACGGCTCCTCATCACCCGGCGCCGGCGAGGACGGCCCGCGCGGCCGCAGCATGACCGGCGATGGCGATGCAGACATGGATGCGCATGCGTTTGCGGCCGAGGACGCTGAGGGCGATGAGGGGGGCGACGCTGAGGGGGATGGTGTGCTGGCGCACGCTCGCGCTGACAGCATGCGCGTTGCTTCGCGTGTGCATGCGAACGCTGGATCAGCCGTCAGCGTCATGAATGGCCGCAAGGCGTTCGATGGGTTTGGCGGTGACGCGGATCAGGCCAGCCGGCTGCTGGTGTTGCTGACATGCCTCACCAGCCTGCAGGTGAGAGGCTGGAGCTAGTTGACTTGGCGCACATGGCGGCTAGTGGAGGTGACTTTGCAGCTGACGAGGTGTAGTCCTGCGCAAACACGCCTGCTGCCCCCAGGCCAGGCGTTGTGTATGACTGGAAGTTGTTGCCGGGAGTGCGGGTTGAGGACTGGAACGGCTAGGGGCCCGGCTCAATACCTTTACCGTACACTGATGTTGATGTGTGTTGTGTGCTGGGCTGCCCCTTCACCCCTACCCTCCCTGCCCACCCACAGGCTGTGGTGGAACGTAAGGCCTTTTCACCTCTGCTCTATGGCGAGGGTGTCAGCGCACGCGTAAGCACTACGGGAATGCCCACACCCCGCGCCAGCACACCGGGGGCCATGGCGGCGGCGAGCGCTGGCGTGGCTCTTGCCGGCACTCCCACCGGCCACCACCACCACGCAAGCTCCCGGGGCCGCATTGGGGATGACATCGGCGACGAGTGTGGCGGCAGGGACGGCGGAGGTGGTGGTGGTGGGGAGGACATGGCGGCTGATGGCGCCACCGCCGACCTGCCGTTGCTGTGGGCGTTCACGCTGCTGACCCAGCCAATCAAGGTATGCATGCTGACGGAGTCAGGCCGTCAGGTCTGCCATGTTGACTTGCAACGCATCTTCATCGCCATGTGTACACGCAGCACCCGCCCTCAACCTTAAGATGCTGCGATCACTGACGCAACAAACACGTTGCTGCCATAATGCGTCTGTACCCATTAGGCAGCATCACCTGTCACCTGTCTCTCCCTCCCATTCCTTGTGCGGTCTGGGCTGAGTCCTGCTTCTGCCCTGCCCCTGTCCCTGCCCCTGTTGCTGTCGTCCTGCCTGCCTGCCTTTGTGGTCATCAGACGCGCCTGATGTCACTATTTGACCCTGATGTGCCTGCGGGGCGGCTCGACCGACCAGAGTGGATGCTCAGGCTTGTGCTGGCGCTGCTGGGGTCAACCACACCGCTGATAGAGCCGCTGCAGCCGGTGGTCGCAGCGCTGGGCCTGCAGGTGGGAGGCAAAGGCGAGAAGGGCATTATGCTTGTGGTGATGCGCTGAATATGCTTGCGCCGTGCTCACGACATGGTGGGTTGGAATGCTCTCAGGGTGAGGCAACGGCGTGTGTGCCTGCTGGCCCACCCGCCTGCACGTGGTGGCATCAGTGTTCATCACATGTGCGCAAGTGCCTTCAGCCGTGCTTATGAGCATGCGGGCGTGTGGGTGCACCTGCTCCGCTCCTCCCTGCGCATTTCTGGCGGTCAACACGGACGCTACCCCAGCCTGCCCACCCCCACCCACCCACACCTCACCTCACCGTACCTCATCTG
>BDDA01000495.1:46436-58738 GCA_001662385.1 Chlamydomonas asymmetrica
AGGATGGCTGCATGAGCCTGTCATGATGCAGGGAGAACGGCCTGTTCCCAGTGGCTCACGCTGTGGACCCATCACTAATTCACTATCTGTGTGGCCCGCCTGCGTGTACTCAACTGAACACCCAGCGTTGTGCATTGCCCTATCCACATTGCGTGTGCATGCATGTAGGTGGCTGTCTTCTGTCCCTGGCGTGCAGCTTCAGTTCTTGGAGCAAGTTGGTGGGAAGGTCATCAGCACGCTGTATTGGCGCACAGCGCGTATCCTAGAGCAGGTGGGTGGTGTCAGGCTGCATCCGGCAGGGGGCCGAGGGGGGGCGGGGGGAGTGCGCGGGGCAACAGCTCATGCGGGCTGGTCCAGGGTGATGGCAATGTGCCTTGAGGCTGTGAAGGCACGTCACGAGAGAGTCCGCTGTTGGTTGGGTGAATAGATGGGACGGCTAGGCCTGGTGGGATGAGAACATGACCTCATGTCTTGTCATATTGTTATTGCATGCAGCAGTTGAGGCAAGCAGTTAGGGAGTGGTTTCAGCGTGCATACGGATGTTATAAGGCTCCTGATAAGACTGTGAGGGCATGGTGTTGCATACATGACCGCACAAACGTGCAGTGCCCTGCCCGTTGTTGCCTTGCCCTGGCAGTGCTGACTTGCTGCCTCACTATCTGCTGGCGCTGCTGCCCCCACCTCACACCACCTGGCGTGCTTACAAGTCACTGCCTTTGTGTTGAGGAACGGTGCATGGAGACGACTGTGTGTGTTGGGTGATGGCCACCTTTGGATGTACGTCCCATGCAGGCGGCAGTGTTTGGTGATGTGCTCTCCGACATATGGTTGCCCCAGGTAGGTGAGGTGTCATGCGTTTCACCGTTGCCATGTACGCTGTGCCTGCGCCTGATGGTGTCCCGCAGCGCATGCGCCGTGGCCCGGCTTTGATCACATACCACACCATGCGCTGCAGTGTGTGTGTGTGTGTGGTGTCAGGTGCGAGTGCTTGACACAATATCACATTGCGGGGGCGACGATGTGAAATGCGTATGCCACGCAGGTGTGTGCATGCGTATGTGCCGCGCGCTTTGCACATCACCATCTGTCTGAGCTGGTGGCAGGACCTGCCATGCGCCACCTCGCCACAGCTGCTGCTGCAGCCGCCAACACCACGGGCACGGAGGATGGCATGGTGGCCGGGCCTGAAAGCCGAACCGCTGGCTGGGGCAGTGGCGGCAACGGCAGTGGTGGCAATGCGGGCGATGGTGTCAGCGGAGGTGCACTGGACGCACTGGGGTTCAAGACAGGCCACGGCGATGCGTCATTGCTCAAGAGCGGTATGTGCTTGTGGGTCAGACATCCATTTGGCACAAGCAATGCTTTGCGGCGCCTTGTTGCTAACAGACAGTTGCAGGCATGGCCTTGCGAGGAAGGAGCCTAGGGCTGGCCTTGCTTGTTGCCTGCGTCCCACCTGAGTTCCTGCCCTCAATGCATGTCCTCCTCCCTGTGCACTTGCTGATGCTTTCACCTGGCAATGTGTGGCCCTGTACGCGCCATTCGCCCTGCACCTGTCACGCCCGCCGACCCACCCGCTGCTGTGTGCATGCAGGCGGTGCGCTGCGCTCCCCCATGAAGGCGCTGCAGGACAGCGTGCAGGTCAGCGCCAATGCATGCCTGACAGACAGCCTGGCAGCGAGCGGGGCACATGACTAGATAAAGCACCGTGGGGCCATGCAGTGTGCATGTGCGTATGCATAGTGCGCACGGATACCCGACAATGGCGTGTGCGTGTGCGCGTGTAGGGTTTTGTGTTGGTCAGGCCGTTTACGAGCATAGGAGCATCGCCTGTAATGGATTGCTGGGGTGGCTTACGCTGGTAAAATTTGTTAGGACTCAAGTGCCAGATTTGCACACCTGGTGTGAATGTGTTGACTGGTGCCTGACGGAGTTATCGTGCCTTTCAGGAAGAACTAGGTGGCACAATGCAGGCGGTCGCACTCACTGGCGGTGTGCCACCTGCCTGCCTGCCTGCAGGTGAAGCCCTCCTATGAGCCTCCGCTGCAGCCCACCACACCCGTGGTATGGGAGGACCACCTGCGCGCATTTCATGCGCTGCACCGTGATTGGTGCCTGGCCATAGCCAAGGAGCTGGCCCAGGGGTTTGGCAGGTGAGGTGGCACGCTTGTGCATCTGCTCGTGCATGGTGACTGCAGTGGCAATGCGCAGTAATGTGAGGTGCTATGGCCGTGGTAGTGGAATGGTGTCTGTGCTGGGTAAGTGGGTGAGTGAGTGAGGTTCCACTGTTCAAGCATATGGCCCATCAGCCGCCGCCACCAGAGGTGGACACGCATCATGCGCCACACCAGGCAGGCAGGCATGCAGGCAGATCGAGCGCAACCGGCATCGCCCCGCAGACAACAAGTCACTGCCGAACAGGCATACCCGTCACACTTCTTGCTTGTTTGTGGTGCAGGACATCTGTGGCATATCGGCGTGCCATCGACATGAACCCCACCTTCCCCTTCACGCCGTCCCCCGACGACGACGACGTCGGGCCGCACGGCGCGGATGCGGGCGCAGGCGGCGATGGCGAGGACCAACAGCACCAGCACGCAGCCAGCCTGCCCATCACACCCGCCTTTGCGCCGGCGCTGTCTTACCTTCAGGTGGGGCCTCACCACCTCACCTCACCTCACCACCTTCCGATTGTGCACAACACCAGCGCAGCGGTCTGACACGTGTGGCTGATTGCACGTGAAGGTAGTGATGCGATCGCTGTGCATGTGCAAGCCACCGCATGCGTACAAGGCCTGAGCTCCTGCATGGTTCGCTTGCCTGTGCGGGGGGCAGTTGCGGCGCTGTGGAAGGCATTGATATGTTCGGTAACCGGCATTGTTGACATGCACCATCTGCTGCGATGCCCTGCTTACGTGTGGGGTGATGTGTATGCCCGCTCCCTCTCTCCTGCGCAGTCCCAGCTGTTACGGCTGTGCCGCTGCCTTGATGCGCCTTCCTTCCGTGACATATGGAGGGCGTTGGCGCTAGCGCTCAACAGGTGAGAGGCTCAAGCGCAAGCCTGGGTGGCAGCGGGCAGTGCGCCGGATAAGTGCTGCCGGCGGTGTCTTGGTTTACTGTTTCCAAGCAGTCTCGGACAGCTCAGTCTTTGATCGCTCAAGGCAGCCAGACCCTGCATGGTGGCACTGCGGGACTGCTTCCAGTTCCGTTGTGGGCGAATCAGCCATCAAGCCACAACGGAACTGCGAGCACGGTGGTGTGCCCCTTGATCCACCTCAAACATATCCGCATGCAGCGCACCGCAATGGTGGGATCCGTGCCTGCCTCAAGCACATTTTTGATTGGCTTCCTTCTTGCCCTGTCCACGCCATACCCGTTCACAGGTTCATGTTCAACTACATTGCTACAGAAAGCCGTTTCAGCCGTGCAGGGGCACGCCAGTTTGGCGCAGATGTCAACGGGCTTGTGGCACTGCTGCGGCCTCACACCTCACGACCAGCAGCGCATTTCAGGTGGGTCGTCGCTACTCAAAGGACCACGCGCGCACATGCACTTGCAGGCATCCGTGGCTCTGCTGCCCTCGTGTTCCTGTTGCGCTTGCGTGTCCGCTCATTCCTTCCGCATGAAGGGCGGTCGTAGGCCTGAGGTTCCGCCCGGGGTCTCAAGCGATGTACCGGTGCACACCCGCGCAAGCACCCATCGCACCATGTAAAGGAATGTGCTGTGTGCATATTGGCAGCCGCTGGGCGAAGTCAAATGATCCTGCATGTGTCACCGGGACAGGCGATGAGATCATCCGTAAAGTGGCAGGCTCAGGCCTAACAAGATGAAGCATAGGCATACGCCGGTTCGCGCATGTCGTGCAGGCGTGTATAGTTGGAGGGCGCACAGCACGAGTTTAACGGTAGCAGCAAGCTAATCTCATGCAAATGCTGACAGTTGCTGTGTAATGGCATGCAAGACGTGGTCTTGGCAACTGGCTGCCAGTGCCGTCCGTCGCGTTGTTTCACTGGTTATGTGCCGTGTGTGTGCTGTGTGTGCGTGTGTCGACAGGGAGCTGCTGGCGGCCGCCAAGCTGTTGAGCATGAGCGACGAGGATGCAGCTGAGGTGGTAAGCCAGGGCGGGAGGGTGGCAGGCACGGCAGGCAGCTGGCGCAGCACTCACCTTGCAGTGCAGCGTGGTGTTGTGTGCGTGTACGTGGGTGTGGCCAGGAGCCCTGCTGCTGATGTGCATCCTTACAGGCTTCACTGGCTGACTCCTTGGCTGCTATGCGCTGTTGTCAGGTGCGGCGTGCGAGCGCAGCAGCTGTGGCGTTTGCCAGCAGTGCTGCTACCGTCATAACTCCTGCTGGCAGCCCACTGAGGCGTGCTGGTGCAGGCGCGCCTGCCGGCCGGTCGCCGCTCAGCGTGTCAAGCAAGGCTGCCCTAGCGGCTGGAGTAAACCCTGCTGCACGGGATGCTGAGCTCCAAGCCAGGGGCGTCGCCTGCCTTTGCCCCCAGCAGATCATGTGTGTGATTGAGCACAGGTGAGTGCACAACTGCACACTGCACACTCATGGCACGTGTCTCACATTTGTATGGTGCAGCCTGCATGCTTAGCGGGCATCCGCATGCCTGCCAAACACTGGCGTTGACCAATCTGTGCTCCGCACCCCTTTCTGCTTGCCTGCAGGCTGTGAGCGTTGCTTGGTTCAGAAGCTCGGGCCTGACCCGGTGTTGCCACCACGTCTTTGCGCTCATGCTGCAGGCCTGGTCTTGACAAGGCGCATGTGCACAATTCACTGCACATTATGAAATTCATTCTCTTTGCTGTAACCAAAGGCCGGAACTTATTGCCATGTGGAGGCGCCAAGGCAGGTGATGCATGCTGCAGTGACTGCCTTGCATGCTCAATGGCTTGCGGCACCTGACGGCAGTTCACGGTGCAGCATGCAAATTACAAAACCGATTTGAAGAGCAAACTCAGCAAGCACAAGTGCCAGCAATTTGTCCTAGCAGCACAAAATTGAACAGAATGCAAACACTTGTGCCACGGATTGATAGCGAGTTCGCCATGGCAGGTGATGCGCAGCGGTAGCGCGCACACAAAAATCAACACCAGTCACCTCGAGGCAAGCAGAAGAGGGAACAGTGCCACTCTCCTGCTGAGCAACCCGGCTTGACCACCGCAGTTGGCCATCACAGTCAGTGTGTGTTGTGCACAAGCCGCTCCACGCCAGGGCAGTGGCTGCAGCGGCTGCGCTTGTCTACGGACCACAGCCTATCGCTGAGTGGCCCCCTTGACACCAGAGTTGGGCAGGCACTTGATTGCTTGGTTGATGTTGGCTGGTGACAGCACAAACATGTGCGACAGCTCCCTGTTAGCAACACAACAACCAGCACAACGCGCTCATCATCAATTGCAATGCGGCAAACAACAACGGATGACCAGCGCAGCCATGACCGGACCCACCTCTTGGTATCACGGTCCATCTTCTCGTTCAAGTGCTGCTTTCCAGAGCGGCGAGCCATAACCTTGCCAGAGCCAGTCACCTTGAAGCGCTTGGCAGCAGCCTGCGTGACAAACGCAACGCAAGCGGCGTCCACCACCGGGACATTCACATCACATTCACTTACGTCATAGCTCTTGTTTGTACAGTACACTTTGCAAGCTGCCTACCAGTGGGGCAAGCATTTGCCTTCAACGGCAAAAAACTCTGGGTTGCGCGTCCTCACCTTGCGAGTCTTCAGCTTGGCCTCCACCTCCACAACCACAGGTGCACTCCTTGCGGGCTGCAGTAGAAAACGTGAGGCGGTGCAGGAAGGAATGAGGTGCGGGCGCAGATGATGGTTTCTAACCAGCGAGTCGTGCCGGATTGGCAGTCAGAGCCAGGCAGCACTGCTTCCAATACAAGGGTCGTTTTCAAAACCACCCTTCGGCAGAGACTGAACAGTACACCAAACACCTTTGTGGCGCGCAAAGGACTCACCGCCACCACCACCCGAACCGGCGCGACCGGTGAAGACACAAAGGCGCTGGACCTCGAGGCCTGTTGAGCAAACAACGAGTGGAGGAGCAACAGTACTATTATTTTCCAGCAGTCCTTCTTTCCCTGCAAGTGCTGATGGACACACAAGTTTGGGCTGCTGCACAGCCACAAACCACGCAAAACTAGAGGAAACGACGGCCCGTTCACAAGCCGAGGAGAGACACGGCGAGCAAAATAGTGAGCACAGTCGCTGACGGCAGTAACATGTGAGGTTCAGCTGAGCAACGAGCGCGCGTTCAAGCAAGTCTGCATGCCCCACCAGGCCAGACCGCTGCATCGCCAAACGCTGCATTTTCTTCTCCTGTTACTTGATTCCTTGTGCAAGGTTGAGAAGAAGAACGCGAGTGAAAGCCAGCAGAGAGAGAACCTCGTAGTGGGTCGCACAGCAGGTGCTGGGTCAGTGGACACGCCAGGGGGGGGTTGGAGGAGGGGCCCGCATTCCGGTCCTCTCATTTCGCTGTTGGCAGATATGCAACCTGCATGCAACAGCATTTTGGGAAAGCCCCTGTACGCAGTGTTAAGCACTCCCGTAACGTTCAGGGCTGGACACACGCCACTGCCTGGTCGTTCACCCGACCTGGACAACTGCGTGCAGCACAGCATGGGCTTCAAACATGGCGCAGCGTTTGTAGGTTTTTTAGACTCTTGACTTCTGAAAGCATCATACAGGTTCAGTTTCAGTGGGTCGTGTTTGCCTTGCCCCCCAGTTAAGGCAAGGCGTGTACAGCGGTTCCGGAGCCGTCGGTGTCAGAATACCTGCTCAAGGCACCTTGAGGCACACGTGGTGCATGAACTACAAGGAATGCGGTGTGCAGGGAATCACCTATTCTAGTGGTGGTGATGGCTGGCTGGTTGTGCAAAATTCCATCAAGCTGCGCGTAACGCAAAACGGCTACTCGGGCTGCACGGCGCGAGCTGCCCAGGGTAGGGTAGGGGGGCAGCCGGCGCTTCAAGCGGGCTACGCAGTATTACATCGGGCAGGGAGGGGGCTGGGCATTCAAACGGCAAGAGGCCTGGAGGCAAGGCGCAGTGAATGTCCAGTGCAGGAGGCGGATGGAAGGGCAACACAATCTGTGAAACAACGCGCCCAACAAAGCGCCCAGCCAACAGGTCAGTGAGCAAAGAGCATGCCGGGTGGTGACTAGACCACCGCCGGCATGGGGAACAGGTCAGGCGAATCCTGCTTCCACACAACACAATTAGGCATGCACCATGAACGGCCGTACGTGGCACTCGCAAATCATCCACAGAGCTGTGACCAGTGCGTGCACCAGTGTGTGCATGCGTTTACGGTCTTGGCAGATGGCAAGACTGGAGCATTGTCAGTTACTGTGGCTGCCGACCTATGCATGGTCACTCTCGTATGGGCACCACAAAAGTTATGTTGTGAGCCCCTCCAGCACACGATTCTAGCCTGTTGCCACGCTTGCTTGCCTGCCGCCATTCCTCGCCGCCCGCCGCCCACGCCACTTGCACACTCCCCTTCACCTTCACCTCCCAGTTACACCAACACAACCATGATCGTCGTGTCAGGTGTGGGCCGTGTCACATGTAAGCTGCTTTGAAGGGCGCGATAGGTTTGACCGCAGCCGCCACTGTTTGGCGCTACAGACATTTATGCGCAACGTCCTGGAAGTGTTGCGTTTCAGCAGTAATGCATCTTCCAACTGACCTGAGGGCTGACCGTGGCTATGAATATCATCCTCCTTCACCCCGACACTACCCCAACCTGACAACGTGCTTCCTGCGATTGTTTCTCACGCTGCTGTGACACCAAGTCCGGGCCCCACGCACCGCGCCTCATACATCCCACCCTGGAAGCGCTGCCCTGCCTGCATTCCTTGCTGCCCCAACGTGCTTCCTTGAGCACCACCATGCCTCTGCCGCCACTACTGACCTGGTGACGGCCTGTTCCTACCCTCCTTCCCACCTGCCATGGCGGTACATCTCGCGTGTGGCCTCATCTGTATTATCTGTACGGTTACACATTACGCATTGACACGGTGCGTCATGCATAACCACTTGATTCCTCCCAGGCTTGCCAGAGCAAAGCGGAGTGTATATGATCTAGATTTCTTGTGTGCCATTTCTTGTGTGCCATTTGCTGACAAGCAGCTTCTTTGCATATCTACTGTGCCCCGACATCCCTCTAGGTTCCGCCTCGGCAGACGGGGCAACGGCACAGGGCGAGGACTCTGGAGACAGCAGGCAGCAACCAAGAAGTGAGGCCGTGTAGGAGTTTAACTGTAAGATCCTCAAGTGCAGGCCTGCGTGCTCTTGTTTGGATGTTGGCTCCGTGACCAGCTGGGCCTGGCGGTGAAGCCAGCAAGCGCCCGTGTGTAATCACTGGCCTTGGGTATGTTGCACACCACCAAAAGCTATCATCGAGCAGATCCTTGCAAAGCGCGATGTGCAGGCGGCGTGTTTTTGTTGGCTCTCTCTATCTCAAAACCACGCCAACCACCCCCCCACAACGCGACCTTGATTGCACAACTGTGCAAGTAGCCAAGATGACAAGCAACACTCCTAAGCTAATATTTGCACCTTGGAACCTGTCATTTCCGCCTGTCTTGTGCTCCCTGGTGCTGTGTGTGCAGGCCCTGCTGGTATATGCAGTGACACGGTGACGACGTGCCGGTTCAGGCAGGCATAGCGACTGTTCCTGGCAGGGGCAAAACAATAGCGAATAGCATGGACTACGAGGATGTCAAGGTGAGGGACACCACCCAGACTATGATATGCTGCACTGGAAGCAAGTCGGTCCGTGGACAGCAAGGCTGGCGCAACACGCGGTCCTGTGCACTGGAGATCACCTGGATTTTCACCAGTCAAAAACGCTCCCACCTTGGGCTCCCACCTTGTTTCCAATTGCTTGCTCGCCTGTACTGCAGCCACGCTTCAAAAGCTTCCAATATGTGACGTGTTACCGCCGAGCACTTTCGACAGTTTTCATTCGCTCGCTCGCCTCCACCCTCGCACTTGGGCACTGCAGGCACTGGAGGCGTATGCACTGGCGGCGTCAGCTGAGGAGAGAGATGCTTTGGCGGCCGCTGCAGCACCTGCTGCTGTCACGCCGGGCCAGCTGTACCTGCTGGGTGAGTCACGCCGGGCTAACTGTACCTCCTGGGGGGGCAATGTCGGGGATGGCATGCACCAGGTTACGAATTGCAGTCGACATACTTGATTGCAACCGGTTCCAAACCAGTGCTGTTCAGCTGTTGTAACTGGCCGTGTTACCAGTGTACACACGCATGCCACCCCAACACGCTGGAGTGCAGCCCCAGTGCGTGCCCTCACCTACCTGACACTCACCCCTACCTACCTACCAGCCCGCACTGCCCTACCTGGCTGGCGTCACCGCCCCATGCATGCAGGCGTGCACCAGGTGGTCCAGCAGCGCGACGCTGCGTGCGCAAAGCCCTTCCTGGAGCGCCTCAAGGCCACCGCGCCACACAGGTGGGCGGCGGCGGCAGTGCTGTACATCCCTGCATGCGCCTTAAGCCGCTGCACTGCACCATGCAGCAGGCTGCCGCCAGCTCATGGTGATGGTGGTTTGACCTGCCCACCACCCTTTCACGACATCCCTGTAGCCACTTGCTGCATTCCATTCAGACTTGGGTCCAGTACGTGAATGTTTTACAGTATGCGCAGTGGGTCCCAGCGGAACCACCTACCACTTGCATGCCAAGAGCGTCGCGGCACACCTCGCTGTGCTTCACCTGCTCGCTGTGCATGTCCTTGCTCTTCTTCCTCTGACACCTACGCAATGCAGCATCCTGGTTCGCCGCCTGGAGGCGCTAGTGGCTTTGGCGTCCTGGCCTCATGACCCGGCTGCCACCAGGGCGTGGCTGCAGCGGGAGGTCAGGCTAGTGCAGTCAGGCAGCGCCGATGGTGGTGGTGGCGGTGCTGGTGGTGTACCAATGAGCTTCGACCATGAGCCCGTGAGTCAACTAGGTTGCTAGGGGGAGAGCTATGGGCCACGTGACACTCCGCTAGTGCTGTGACAGCCTTGCACACATACCGGTACACACCAGTGGCAGCAATGTGTGGTGCTGTGACGCATTTGAACGTGTGCGGGGGCCGTGAGACCACCATGCGATGATGGTGAGGGGGATGCACCAGCAAGTCTTTGCATCCTTGAGCCAGCAAAACCACACTATTGCGGACTGCTTATACACACCACACGGGGTTTGGCAGGCAGAGGGTGCAGTAGATGTGGGCTTCTACTGCCATGATTCGAGAGTTGCGGCTCCAATGGGCATGCTGGGTTGAAATGCGCATTGTGACGTTTTGCTTGCCGCTGTGTGGTGCATGGGCCAGCCTGCTTCCGCGGATCATGGAGCTGACGGCCTGACTGACGCGCCGCCACGGCCACGAGTGCCTTCACGCCTGCCGCCGGGTGCAGCCTCATCCGCTGCCTTCCTGGCTGCATCGTGCTACGAAGGCTGCGATATGCTCCTGGGCGCAGCTGCTGGCAATGGCGCGGCAGCGGGCGGTGGTAGCGGCGATGAGCGCGACGCCATCAGTGGGGTTGTGGTGGTGGGGCAGGAGCGCCAGGAGGGGCAGGACGGTGATGCAGGCAGGCAACCACTGCCCCAGAAGCGCCTGCGGCTTCATGTGCTGTCGGCGGAGGGCATGCGGGCCCTAGCGGCGCAAGGTAGGCTGTCCTACGACATGACGTGTGAAGATGCATCCTGGCCTGTTGATGTGTTGATATCATGATACGTGTATGGTGTGGTATGCTGTGTTACATCAGGAGCGTGTCGGCCAAAAGGCCCATGCTCCCCCCAGATGAGGACCAGAAGGCAAGGAATCGGCTGATGAATATTATATGTGTAACAAGCTAACAATGTATGTGTGTGTCTGCACGTGTGTGCACACGTAACTAGCGTGTCTGCTGCTGGTTTTGGCCATTATACTCTGTTGGATGCCCGCCTGTGATTACGGGGCGAGGATTTGTGCTTGTGTACTGTGTTGTGTTGCAGGCGATGTGAGCGATGCTGGGCTGGAGCACCCTGCGGGTCATCTCCCGCCCCCTCCTGGGCTTTCGTACGAGGATCGTGGCGCGCTGCTGAATTTCTACCGGCCCTCATGCGGTGGGGCGGCCGGCATGCAGGGCATTGTGGAGCACTGCGCTCAGGCGCTGACCAGCGAGAACCAGGTGGGGGGAATGGTGCAGGCGCCTCACGCTGTGATGCACGGAGCACCCACATAAGCCTAGCACACCTGCTTTCCTGAGCAGTGTCATCCAGACCCACCCATACGTTCAGCAGCATCTGCTTGTTGCTCCGCGTAAGCAGCCTGTACGTTTTGCTCTCTGCGCTCGTTGCGTCTTGCAGGCCTGGGTAGCGGAGGGCCAGCTGGGCAACTTGACGCTGCAGCAGGTCAATGACCTGGCAGCAGCCGTGCCCAGCCTCTACCGCTCCCCTGTGTGGCAGGCAGCAGTCGTACGCAAGTAAGTGGCCTGCTGACACACGCACACGACTCACACAGTGTTTGTGACTTGTGCCAACATGTGCGCCAGGCCTAGTAAACACCAACAGGGTGAGTGGTGCCATCAGCGGCCGCTGGTCGGTACTGGGTAGGCATCGCAGCACGCAGCCGCCTTAGCCGGTACATGCAATAACATCTTCATGTTTAACATCGGCATGTTTGTTATGCTATGCGCAGGATGTACGCCCAGCACCGCAGCAACGCGGCGCTGTATGCTGGCACGGCCAGTGTGTCAGCCGGGCCCCACTCGCCGCAGCGCGCTGCGGGCATGCGACGCGCCGAGCGTCGCGCCCTGCTGGAGGCCATCATGGCCTGGGCGGAGGCGGATGTGCCGGCGCGCATGCAGGCTGCAGCCGAGCCTACGCCTGGGCCTGTAGGTGCCAAGAGCGCCACGCCCAGCAGCGCTGATGTGCCGCCAGAGCTGAGGTGGATCCATTCACGTGCAGTGCTGGCGTATGCGCGCCTGTTGCTCAAGGAAGCGGAGTGGGCCACTGCACCCCTGCTCACGCACACCCCCTCTGCGTCCAGCGTCGCGGCGGGTGCGCCGGCTGGGTGCGTGGAGGGGGCGGCGGCTGCAGTGGCGCGAGCGCTGCGCGTGCTGGTGGCGCTGGGGCCGGGTGCGCGGCTGGAGGGCACGATGGCGCCGACCCTCCTGCAAGCGCATGCCAAAGCCGAGTGAGTCATGCACCGTGCGGCCTTCTGCTTGTGGCCCATTATTTCTCCCCTCACCTGCAGCGCTCCATATGCGGTCGTACAGCCCCCCCCCCCCCCCCCCCCCCCCCC
>BDDA01000495.1:68111-79164 GCA_001662385.1 Chlamydomonas asymmetrica
CTATACCTGTCCTGGACGCGAAGGCGCCAAACCCATGGTGTACAGATCTGGTTTAAATGACATCAAGGTTGGCACTTGTCTTGTCCTGCTGTTGCTTCGCCAACAGGGTCGCGTGCAAGCACTGCCCGCACAGCTGGACAAGCCATCGCTGCTGGTCAATCCAGTCAAGGTTAGGATTTGATGCTGGTGCAGAGCGTGTTTGCATGGCCATAGCCTTCACACATGGCCTTCTTGTTTAATTCTAATACGGCCTGCGGCACGGGCGCAAATCCTGAACTGCCGTGTGGCGTGTCCAAGCCAGCCTGGTGAGGTGAGCTGCTTCATTTGCCTGACAGGTCCGCACGACCGCGACACGGCAGCACGTGGCCAGGGAGGGTGAGGCCTTTGTTGCTGATGCCATGCCCAAGGCCGGATTCATGATGGCCAGGAAGGTTGCCGCTACGCCCGCAGGTGCAGGTGGGGGGCATCCTTCGCTCGGGCGATCATGCTGCTCTGCATTGAATGGTCTTTCCGCTATTGTGTCCAGCTTAGCCGCATGTGAGCCCCATCCTTATGTGGGACCTCACTCGTAGGAGATGTCTTCTAGTCCCAGATGTAGGGGCATGCTGAACACATGCAGTCGCTTGTCCAAGCAAGTGCTTGTTTGCGACATGGAGCAGAATCTGCTCCATGGTGAGCTCTGCCTGAGACCGACCAGTCCTTACCAGGCCAGCAAGGTGAACACTCGCTGCAGACATACACGTGCATGAAGCAGGCGATGGCTGCAGCCGTGCCAAAACCTAGGCCAGTAGGCTCATATGACATGATGTGATGGTCCACGCCTGTAATGCTGCTGAGCATCGCCCTCACCATCAAAAACGCTTGCGCAAACTGAAGACGTTTTTGCTGCTGTACTGTGTTGCCAGGCTTCGGCTTTGCACCCGCAGGCGCATTTTGTGCCCAGGCGATGCCAATGCGGGTGCGCATTTGAATCAAGCCCCCTTGGTTGGTTGAATGGTGTGCTGAAGCGCGCATCATGGCATGCCCATGCAATGCCTGCTCCGGTGGTTGTTGACCCCCCCCCCTCTTCCCTTCCTCCCATAGAGCCACTCGCACTGCTGCAAGGGCATACACCCCTGTCCTCGTTGCTGCTTGGCTACCTTCCTAGCTGCGGGCTTCCTTGCAAGGTACTGTACATGAGGTGTGTCCCTGAATTCCGGTCCTTGCCTGCAGGAAATGGCGTATCAGATGGACAATGCTGGCGGTGATTCGTCTGATACTGGCGATTCGGCTGTGCCGCCAAGAGAGGTATGCACTTGATGCACACGGGTCTACCCACCCGTATGTGGCACACAGTCATGTGAAGCATTGCAGCGGGCCAAGCCAAAATAACTGTACTAGTCAACCTCATTCACCATCTCAACATGTTTGTGATCCTGGAACTCATGCACCCCACAGGATTGCACCTCACTTGCGATGCTGACTTGCACCATCATGCAATGACCGTGGCCAGTTGCCAACACTGTGCGCTGCTGCACTCGCAGGTCAGCGATGTTGCAATGGCTTGGTGCCCGCCTGCGCTGGTCCTGGCCAACATCTCGGTGAGCGCACAGCACAGCCCCAGCGCACCAGCCGTTGTGTTGCACTGCTGGAGCCACCACCTATGTCACCCCACCTAGAGCACATTTGCGATGTGCTTGAGCTCATCAGCCTATCCTGCAGCGCATGCTCGACCTCGACTGCCTGCTCTGCGCATGTGTGGCAATGTGGCCCTCATCACTGCTGCCTGCCTGCCACCATGTCCATATCCGTATGGCACCCTGGATGTCTCAGGTGGGGCCAGATGGCGTGTTGGAGCTGGGCCCGGAGGCGTTGGCAGCGGCAGCAGCAGCAGCCGGCTACCCTGACTTTGCTCATGGGCAAAGCAAATCAGGCCACACCCTGCATTACGACCCTTGGCGTGCCGGTCACGGCTTTGTGCGGGTTGTGGCCACATCTGTGGGGAACGACGCGACTCCAGGTGTGTGGCTGGCTTCAGTTCTGCTTGCAGGGTAATGTGTGTTCTTGTCTACGTCAGGGCAGCGCGGCTTTTGCTGCCAGTCCTAACACTGTGCAATGTATAAGCAAACGGCATGCATGTCACTGTTGCAGGCTGCTCCAGCTGGTGCAGCGCCTGGACGGTGCTGACGGATGACGCTGACACACAGCAAGCTCCCAGCCAGCCTGCTGACTCAGGCCTGCTGGCAGGGACTGTACCCGGAGTGCTGGCATCCTCACCCGCGCTCTCTGGGCCCCTGGCTGGTGGTGCGCTGCTGATGCGGCCCTTCCCAGCGGGCTCACTGTGCGTTGAGGCACGGTGAGATCCTGCATGGTCCGCCTCTCCGGTTCATACATCTGTCTGCAAGCATGGTTGGGCATGCAATGCAGGTTGCATGCGTACACTCAATCATCTGCAACGATGTTGCTGTCGGTGTCCTGTGCTCATGTTTGTGTTTTGTTGCTGTGCTTCAGGAGCTGCCAGGCGCTGCTGGCGGGCCAGGAGCTGGTGGTGGCGGATGCAGCGACCGCAAAGCTGCAGCTGTATGGGTCGGTTGGCAAGGTGTGCAGGGCCAAGTCGGGCAGATGTGGGGAAAGCGTGGACACTGGAGAGCGATTGGCAAGGAATGCACAAGAAACGGGGCCGCTGGGGCCCTGTTTAAGCTTGAGCACAGTCCCATGCATTCAGCGATGTGTCCCAATGATGACACGGCTTGTGTGCTACATACATGTGCGCGCACGTCACACAATGTGCAGGCCTGGGCGCTTCTGGGCTGCCTCCTGCAGCAACAGGACAGCGATGCTGGCGCGTGGCGGCCTGGCGGAGGTCCTGCTGCCAGCAGCACCTCGGCCACATCTCTGTGGGGCCCACTGCAGTTCCTCCAGGCGTGGCACACACTCTCCATGTGGGTGACTGCTGCTGAAAACTACAAGGTCACCTGTCAGAGCCAAGTCACACACATAACGCGCACACACATATTGTACCCCTGCATCTGTGCACCGTGCGTCAACCCTTGAGGCCGTGCTGCATGTGGTTGTGTCGTGCAGGTCTGCCAAGGAGGCCAAGCTGTCGGCTGTCACCTGCAGGGAGCTGAACCTGCTGGTGGCGCTCAAGGACCCCGCCGCGTTCGAGGTGTGTGCATGGGTGGGGGGAAGTGCAGATGCCTGCGGGCACCTACCAGTCGTCAGTCATCATGCACGCCTGGTGGCAGGCAGGGGCATACCTACGAACTTGCAGGCTTCGCACGTGATTTGAGGTGTTTTCGGAGGTGCCCATGGCTGAATGCATGACACGGGCACACCTTGATCAATGGTCCCACTCACTGATTGTTGCTTGTGCACTGCCATGGCAGGTGAATGCTCCTGACTTGAGTGGTGTCTTGCAATCCCTCACTCGACTTGCAGGTGTTGGTGCTGCCGCTCCTCACCAGCCGCTTGCCCTCAACCTTGGCATGCATGGACGCTTGGATGCTGCTGACAGCCACGCCAGCATCGCTCACGCAAACACGGCAGCATGCAGCGGCTGCTTTCGTGCGAGAATGGACACAGCCCCACAGGTGCATATGTGCTCAAGCTGAACACACAGTCTAACTGCTAACTGTTTATGCATGTGACACGCCCAGCCAGGAATAGCATTTTCTTTCGCGGTGTCATGCGTGAGCGCCTGGCCATGTGGGTGCGCGCATGCAGGTATGCCAAGCTGACGCCGCTGGAAAAGATTTTGCTGGCTCTGGAGGAGGACCTACTCACCGCAGCAGCTGCAGGCGTTACCCAGCAGCTGGTGCCAAGCGCTACCTTGCGCCATGGCAACAGGCTGGCACGTCTGGCAGCAGATATGCGGGCCGCAGCGCGCCGCTCGATTGCTTTGGCAGGCAGCGCTGCTGTGCAGACTTTGAGATCCAGGTGAGCGCTGCAACACCCTCTTGCTCGCCTGTCATACCGTATGCATAAAGCGTCTGGAAGGTTGGTTGCTGTTGACGCCGCGCTGTGGCTAAATCCGCTGCTGCTTGCGAATTCTCCTCCAGTGTTCCCAATGCGGCATGACCGGAGCAGCATAGTCCACATGCCCACCCTACTGGCATGATGAAAATGAATGAGCATTCAACCACCTGTTCAACCACAATAGTATGGAATGATACTGGGTGCGTGTTGTTGTGCGTTGCAGGTTTGAGGCTGCCCTGCGGGGTCCCGGTGGCGAGGATGGTGGTGACGAGGTTGCTGCCCTGATGGGCGAGGCGGCCGAGGAGGTGGCGCCGGGAGGTGGCGGCGGTGGAGCGCAGGCGGCGGACGAGGGCGGCTCAGCAGACGACGAGGTGACAGCCTAGGTCCTCAGTCCCCAGCCCTCAGCCGCCTTGCACACGCACCTGACTTCCGGTGTGGCGCAAATGGTAACAATTGCTGTTTTGCATGCCTATCTTGTTTAATCTCACTGCATGGGCAGGGCTATGTGGCAGTGGAGAGCTCTATTTCGCAGCCGGCTATGTTTGGCATGGCTGCGCCGCCACCGCCACCGCCTGCCATGGCGATGGCGATGCCAACGGCCATGTTTGGCGCTGCTCCTCCCGCCCCCACGTCAGCGCCAAGACCTGCTGCTGCGGTATGCACACTAGCTGGGGGCTGTTCAGGGTGACAGTGTGACAGTGTGAAGCGCACGCGGTTTGCAGTGCTCGCCTGTCCAGGCCATCTGAACCACTGTTCACGCACATTCACGTTGTGTGTGCCTGCTGTGCTGTCTAGCGCCGTGTGCAGTATGCGGCTGCGCATGACCTGGCTGCCAGGGCCAGCCAGAGCCAAAAGGCGTCTGTGTACCGTGCACCTGAGGTAGGAAGGAAAGGTGCCGGCTGCGTCCGCTGTGCAATGCAATGTGCGCATGCTGACGTAGATGGGGTGGCCGGTTGAGCTGCCTGTCTCCTTTTGTTTACCTACCTTTGGTGTGTGAGCACGTGTGTGTGCGTGTGTTTAGAAATGTTTGGTTCCCATGGGGCCATGCAGTATGCTTTCCGTGGGGCCGTGCAGTGTACTTGTTATGCGTGATGATGATGACTGCACCTGAGGGTGGCGAGATGTCTGGGCTGAGCTGGCGGCTGCCGCGAAGAGTGTGTGTGTGTGTGTCAGAAAGAGCGCCCAAGGGTCATGCCGTGTGATTCCCGTGGGGCCATGCAGTGTGCTTAAGCGTGTGCGTATGGATAGAGACTGCACCTGACCTGACCAATGGCGAGCGAGGTGTCTGAGCTGACCTGCGGTGTGTGTGTGTGTGTGTGTGTGTGTGTGTGTGGCGTTTGTGTGTGTGTGTGTGTGGCGTTTGTGTGTGTGTGTGTTGCAGGCATCACAAGAGTGGGAGGAAAGCGGATGGTATCGGATGACCAGCACTGAGCTGCGTGCTGCAGGTGAGCCGTCACGCCTCACAACCTGTCATGACGGCAGGTGCGCCATTTGGGTCCGGTGGTTGCAGCTGTCGCTGAGCTCATGCGCGTTGCACTCTGGTATGTCGCTTCTTTCTTCGGCTGCGCCCTACCAGTCAGTCGTGGTGTGTGTTGTTGCAGGTGGTGAGTCCAAGCTGTCACCTGTCAGTGACGTGTGGGCCGACCTTGCTGATCACCTGGCAGATGCACTCGTTAACATCGCCACGCCGCCAGCACCTGGCTCTGTGGCACAGGCAAGCGGCAGCCTGCCGGTCATTGAGGGAGGTGGAATGGCGCTGCTGAGGGCAGCTGCGGCTGGTGGTGGACAGGTATGTGCCTTTCGGCCTCACAAGCTACCTGCCCAGTGCCAGTGTATCCTGCATGGATGGCTGAGCTGCTTCAACGCAGCTGACACCCTCTGACGCAATCTGTGTTGGGCTACTGTTACAGGTAGCTGTGAGGTGCACAGCGAGTGGGGGTGACAGCCTTACAGCAGAGGCGCATGTGCGGCCTTTCCTTTCATCTCGGTTGGAGCGCTCCGCCTGGACGCCCACGGATGCATTGCTGCTGCTGGCAGTGGTAAGGCAGTGGGGTGGTGGCGGGGACAGGGGGCCATGGAGCGGCTTGCATAGCCTGGAGGGCATTTAGAAGGGCCCATTGGTCATGTCCTGGAGCCGCGCTACGTGTGCATCACCTCATGCATGACCTGCACATCTGCAGTGCACCACCACAAGTCGGCTGCATCGAAACAGTCTAAACCACTGTTATTTGCTGCCACCATTCATAATGCCAGTTGCTGTGTTTGCTTGCCCATCCGTTGACAGCTTGGCTTACCGTGGAACCCATCACCTCCTGTGGCTGTGAGTGCTGGACCGTGCTTGACCCTCAGCGCAACATCCCCCACGCTGGCATACACCAAGCAGCTGACCAGCGCGCCTGCTGGCCCTGCGCCTGCTGGCCAAAGCAGCGCCAGCGCCAGTGCCACTGTCAGGGCAACCGGTGGAGGCGGCAGTGAATGCTCCACAGGGGTGGTGGTGCTCACACAGGTGAGCTCAGCCTGGTGTAATGCATTCAGCCACGAGTACTGTTCCCAGAGCTACCTTGCAGTAGGCCAGCATATCTTCACTTGTGCGCTGTTGACACATGTTCATTTTTGGTGTTGGCTTGTGCGGTGCGGTGTTTGATGCGTGTTGCCTGGTGCGAGTTAGCGAATGTGGATGCCGGTATCCCAAGTGCAGCTGCAACTTCACCAAACACGAGTGCATGAGTGACATGTCCCCCTTGACATGGGACAACAGCCCAGCCCTTGCTCCACCCAGTCTTGTTTAAATTGTGCCTTGGTGTGTGTGATGTTTTGCATGCGACTCTGCAGCGGCTGGTTGATGTTGATGAAGCGCGTGAGAAGCGGGAGGAAGGGGTCGGTGGCGCTGAGGGCCATGACGGTGAGGGCGAGGGCGAGGGTGAGGGTGAGGGCGATTGCAAGCAGGCGCCAGTTTCATGCTCCAATTCCATTTCATTCCATGCTGTTGGCTGCATGTGACACAGTGTTTGCTGTTTTGGAATGCAGAGGATGATGGCGTTGTGGCTGATGGTGGGGGTCGGGAGGCACCCTCACCCTCACCCGGCGTGGTGACTGCGGGTGGCCCTGTGGTCCGAGGGAGAGTCTACTGCTATCAGGTAATGCCTGCCTGTACACTGCAAGAGTGCCAGGTGGCAGCTGTGGTCGGCTGTCACTAGGCTGGTGATGTTCTGCAAAGCCTGAGTTTACCCTGTGACGGCTGCAAACCTTCCAATACGTCCCATTTTCGCTGATGGTGCCCTTTCAGGTGTACATCACCAACAACAGTGACCGACTGCAGGTGCTGGACATTACCCTGCAAGCACCGCAGGTAGGCCTGCTGCTGACCAGCTGCTGACCTTGCTTGGTTCCAGGCACCCCTCGACCCTGCCTGATTGCCATGAGCCATGTGGATATGTAGTGCCGCCATGCGTCAAACCATGTACAACCCCACAAAATGTCTTGTTCCTTGATTGGCTGCAGGGTGCTTTAGCTCTCGGGGGCGCACCGGCGCTGTGGACGCGTGCAGTGCGCGTGCCAGCGTACTCCACCCGACCGCTCACCATGCACTTCTACTTCCCCAGGGCCTCAGGCGAGACAAACACATTGCCATTAGGGCCATGCATACATCGTATGCAGTGCTGAGGAGCCCGACGCTTAACGCCCCAAGCAGCCATGCATTGTGGTGTGAGAGGCCCACGTGGCCATTTGCTGAATGTGCGCGTCCTTGCACAGGTGTTGGCAACCCAATCGTTGAGGTGGCGGCGTTTCCAGCAACTGCGGGCAGGCATGGCCATGTACTTGCTACTACACAGGTGCGCTTATGCCTGCCTGCATCTGCATCACGAGGTCGCAGGTCTCATCCTAGCTGGCTGTTGTGTAGTTGTGTTGCATCCGTAGAAGTGTGCCGTCTGACCAGCCTGCGCTTCCCCCAGCTGGGACCAGCGCGGATCGCTGTATGCTGGAATGGTGTCCCATGCTGCAGCTGCCTTTGGCACATTGCTGGTGATGAGACGTACATAGATGTCTAGTTGCTTGGTTTGCCTGATTGTGCAGGCACCCTCCATGCTGGCTGTATATCAGTCGTTGCCGACTGCGCCCACCGGCTCAACATCTGGTGCTACCATCAACTGGCGAACGGTACTAGAGGTTTCGATTGGATTCTTTGCAGTCACAGTTCCCAGTCTTTTTCTCAAGTGCTTGCGTGACGATGACTTGCGTCTGTACCGCTGGTATGGTTGATTTGATGCAGGCGTGCCACGCGGGGCCATCAGCCGAGGGCGATGCTGCACGGCTGCAGTACCTTGCGCAAGGTGCCTTACTTGACTGATGCGTTTTGCACCGCAAATGCACACGCATTTGCAGGCCCTGGCTATATTTGTAGTTGTGTAGTCAGGCGGTATACTTCGTTTCCCACTATCTCCGCATGGGCATCAGCCCAAAGCCTAAGGCGCCCCCTGACTGCATGCCATCCGTTTTGGTTCAATTGAATCTCACTGGTCCACACCCATTTCACGCATTTTGCAGGCGATCTCACGTCTGTCGATTTGTCGCGGTGCTTATGGAGGTGTCGTCAGTCCAAGGACTTTTGGCTAGCGGTTGTTAACACGCTGCGGGCAAGGGGGGTGTATGACGCTGCAGTGTGGTAAGTGCGTCACTTGCATTGAACCCTGGTGCATGAGCGAGCCACTGCGGTCATGGTTGCACCGTCACGCGCGTGGTGTTGCTACTTGAACGTATCGGTCACCACGACCTGCGTGGTTTGCATGCACTGCGCAGGTCATACGGTGTGTACCATGTGGAGACGCAGTCGGTGGTGGAGCTCCTTGCAGCCGCCATCACTGCCTCACCCCGCTTGCAGCAGACCGTTCCGGACGGTGCTGTGGTGTCTCCGCTGCTGCCCAGCGCTGTGCGACCGTACCAGCACCATGAATACTGGCCCTTGGTGAACGCTAGGTATGTGGATTGCAGTGCAGCGAATGCGTCCTGATTTCTTCCTTGTTTTGTGACCTGCTGTTTGCAGTGCACCGCTGGTAACCTCGTAAGTTACTACCGACTTCTGCATTGTCGACATGCTACTAATGCGGATGCTGTGTGTAGGGCTCATGCTCTGGGCGAGAATGGCGCCATCGCCAATGTTGGATTGGAGGGACAGTGGACGTCCTTGCTTGCACGCGCAGCCCATATGGGAGGCATTGGGGTGGTGGAGACCCTGGCTGCGGCAGTGCTGATGGTGGCTCAGGTGCGCCGGAGAGTGATCCAGCTAACGTGACACCTGTGCTGTGTGAGGGCTTACGAAGCAGTGCACCAACCGTGATGGTCTGACGCATTTTTGTAAACAGGATCGCCTACATGATGCCCGCGCTTTGCTGGAGAGGGCCATGACTCAACAAGATGTTGCACAGCAGGGAGGATTAGGCGCCGAGGATGCTCCGACGGCGTACGTGTGCCAGATGCAGGTACACTGATGTGTGCACTAGGGTCCATACAACATGGTTGCTTTGGTTCCGGCAACGACAGCCACCAGCAAACACCAGCATATGATTGCAACTGTCTGTGCCTAGGTAACCTGTTATGGTTTCCTGGTCTCCATTATGGAGCATGGGACATTCAGCGGACACGCTCCTGGTGACATCAGATGCATGCATGCATATTGTTTGCTCGTAATTCACAGTGAGTGATCTCAAGCGTGGGTCTTGCACCAGGCCAGTTGATGCGTTGTGCGTTCTCATTCCGTTAGGTTATGCACTTCCTTTCCCTGCTACAGGGCGACTACCTGCGTGCATGGCTGCAGTTAGCAGGCATCGACGCCTTGTCACACCCAACAGAGAGCCTGTTGTTGGCAGACTCCGCAGCGATGCTCCGTGCCAAGTATTGCGGCGCCAGGATGGATGGCAGCGACGTTGCGGCCACAGCCGGTCCCCTGCGTGTATCCTGCGATGCAAAGTGGCGGGCGCGGTTTGCTGCGCTTGCTGAGGCTCTGGAGGAGGTGGCATCCGTCGACGCCAAGTATGGCACCAACGTTGCAGGTGGCGGTCAGACACCAGCACATCATACATCCATGCTGCCGCCCGCCAGCGTGTCAGGTGGTGTTGTTGGCACTGGTGATCACAACGCCGCTATGCACGAGGCTGGATTGGTCATGGCGCTCAAGCGTGTAGGCAGCAGCAACAAGACCATTCACCTCGAGGTTTCCGGTGCGCAAACGGTAAGGCGGAGGTACATGCTGAGGTACATGTATGTGCTACCATGCAACCTGCATGGCTACAACCTTGTGCACACTTTCATTTGACAACCACCATCGGTGGGTGTAGAGTTATTTGGTTCCCGTGGGGCCATGCAGTGTGCTTTCCGTGGGGCCGTGCATCGGTATGTGTTTTAGCAATCCGGTTTGTCCAAAGCTGCCTTTCCCCAGGATAATCGTACTTGACACACATCCACAACTCAACAATTCATTGCAGGTGTGCTTGGCGCTGTACCAGTTGGACATGGAAATGCTGTTTTCTGCACAGCCGTTTGTGGCAGCATCTCTTGACGCTTCCACCGCAGCGAACAGTAACGGACACAACAACAGCCAACACAAGCTGGGCAGCCTTTCTTATGTTCGCCCACAGCAGCAGGTGGTGATCGACTGCGAGGGCGCGCTGCACGGTACTGGTGGTCTCCCAGCGGGCGTCGAGTTTGTAGGCGATCGGCCTGCAAGCGTCCGTGCAAATGCAACAGCGACAGCCAGTGGTGACCCGCTCCTCATCAAGCTGGAGGTGTCCATTGACCAGGTGCTGGCGGGCAGCAATGCCTGTGGTGTTGATGCGTCTACTTTGCTCATACAGGCCTCGGCACATGGTGTGGGCAGGAGCATACTCGTCAACCGGTGTGCCATGGAGGTGAGGGAGGGAGTGTTGAGGGCGGTAGGGGTTGC
This sequence comes from Chlamydomonas asymmetrica, assembly GCA_001662385.1. Classification (NCBI taxonomy): domain Eukaryota; kingdom Viridiplantae; phylum Chlorophyta; class Chlorophyceae; order Chlamydomonadales; family Chlamydomonadaceae; genus Chlamydomonas; species Chlamydomonas asymmetrica. The sequence goes on from BDDA01000495.1 coordinate 79,006, forward strand.
AACCAGCGAAGGCTGCAGCTGGATGAGGCGCGACCCAGTGCGTAGAGCGATGCCTTCCTCAGAGCAGGCCTGCATATCAGACATGCACAAATGAGAGTAAACTTGCGTTTGCAACACGCGAATGAGTGTCATAACATGTCTGTGCCCCCCCCCCCCCAG
>BDDA01000496.1:0-13051 GCA_001662385.1 Chlamydomonas asymmetrica
AGAGCTGCAGCTCAGGCCGCATGCAGCGCTGCAATGTTTAAAAATAAAGCGTACGCTGGCTGACCCCGCAATCGGTTAAGGTACGCCATCGGTCCTGACAGACCAGCCGGACATCATTGCCAGTCTGAGCACCACTGAATGTGCAAAGGAAGGCAGACAGACTGGGGATGAATGTATTGTTAACATTTGCAAGCAAAGAAGCTGTGCCACTTTGGTTCCCAAGTTGAATTGAGACGTGGCACGGGTTGGTTTCTATGGTTTCTACACACGACCCTGAAAGCACACTCCAAAGCCCCCGACACTGAGAGTCACGCGATATATATGTATGATAGATCCGATTTGCTGCGTTAAATACCCGAACGGTCTCAATCGGCGCAGCCAATGTTCGCGTGAATTTGCCTCTTAGTGCACCTAGCATCATCGAGGCAGCACCAGCGCGCGCTCAAGTCGGTATAGCGCCAGTGGCCGGTAGCATCGCGTAGGGTATGCCTAGAACATCCTTACAGTCGAAGCGCGGGCCCTGAGTCGCGACACAGCTTGCGTTGTCTTTGAAATTGTTGACTTTCACGGAAAAGGGCAATTCACGGAACAGGGCGGTGCACTTGTACGTGCTGCCAGTGGCCGGCTTCAGTACATTGCTTCATTTGTTTGTGTGTGTGTATCTCGTGCCTCGCAGGCGGACCACCCACTGCGGTCGCAGTCAGGGCGCGAGGCGCGTGGCATGTAAGCAGCAGCACGAATCGGTAGCGATTGTGATGGGGCCCAGTGCGGTGTATCATATACCCCACCTGTCGAAGTGAAGTGCGTGTCACCATGCAATGGAAATGGCCTGCTGTGTCCATGGCAGTGCGCACGGCCCAGTGACATCTCGGTGCTCTTCTTAGATTAAGCTACATGCTGATACTGGCGCTAGTGCTGACAGGCACACTTGCACCCTCGTTGCACACGTGGTCCGCACTGTGCCTGCCCTGGCACTAGGCATCCAGCCTGTAACAGTTTGCAAACCTTCATATGGTACCGCGTGTGAGTATGACGTATTGGTATGCACACGCCACTACGCCAGCCATGCTTGGATTGTTCAACTTGTCTGGGGCGTGTCGTCGCTCACGCGCCCAGCACATCCTGCGCGCTGCAGGTACTGGACCAAGATCCGCGCCAAGGCCGCTGAGTTCCGGCGCTACGAGCACCTCAAGCTGTACGCGATGCGGGTGTCGATGGAGCAGAAGCGCGTCAACTCCTACAACACGACACGACCCCAGGTGAGGCGCTGAGAGCAGACAGACAGAGGGATCCCCTGCAGCGGTCGCCCCTCGTACTACTGCACACTACTGACACCGGTACTACTGGAGTTGAAATTCAGCACACTATCACCTAGCAACGCACCCCGCGAGGATGCACACGAACAGTGTCGTGGCACTCGTAACACTCACAACGCGAACGCTGTCGGTGGCAACGTTCAGGCGCATCGGCGCGATCACCGCACGAGGCTGCCGCTTGCTGCTGCAACTGCTGCTGGCGAGGCGGCCTACCAGTAATAAGCCTACCAGTAGTCGTGCTGACAGCTGAACGCGTCATGCCACTGCCATCTTGTCCTGCCGCCCGCGCCCGCCCCCCGTCCCGCTCTTCCCTCACGCGCAGCCCAAGCTCCCTGAGCACAGCGAGTGGGGCCTCATCCCCGGCACCAACCAGTACGGCGCCATACCCAAGGGCACCACCACCATGAATTCGACAGGGGGCATGATGGGGGTGAGTGCGCAGTGCACACATGCGTGGTTGTGCAGCGGGAGGGGTGTAAGGTGAGAGGAGGGAGATAGCGGCGGATTTGTGTGTGTATGGAGGGTTGTGGTGGAAGAGCGGGTATGTGCATGTGTTATGGCTCATTTGCTCCCGTGGATGTGCCCATGCAGGTATGGCATGCTCTGACGTCAGCACCGTGCTTGGTGTGGTGGCTTTGCCCTAGCTCATGATTGCACTCATCGCGTTTAATGCTGCTCTCCATCTGAGGGGAGCATGGGCCATTTCGCTGACACGTTCCTGTGTAACATGACATACTGGCATACTGATGCTGTGCGTGCAGCCCGCCTCGCCGCTCATGGCGTCCACCAAGGGACACACAAGCAACCACCCGGGCGCCCCACCCTCCCCCGCACGGCCCCTCACGGCCATGTCAGCAGCCGCCGGGAAGCCGCCCTCCACACCCGGGTACAGCATGGACAGCTTCGGAGGCAACGGGGGTGGTTTCGGAGCTCCAGCTCCCGGGGGACCGTCACCACGGCCTGGCACGCCAGGGTCGGCGTACAACTATTCCGAGCCGGCGCAGTCCATCGACATGCAGCAGCAGCAGCGGGCGTTGCCGCCGCAGCTCGGCGCGAAGGCGCAGACGCCGCCGCGACCGTCCTCTGCAATCAGCGGCGGTACGGTTGGTACCGCCATGAGTGGCGGTACGGTGGATCGGACGGGCACTGCTGCCGCTGCTGGCGGAGCCACTCCTCATGCCACACCGCCGCTGCCGCCATCAGCAGCCGCAGCGCCCCGCGCGCAGGCCTCCGCCATAAACGCCGGCGGCAGCGGTGACGCTGGCGGCAGCAGCTTGGGCCTTAGCGAGGACCTTGCAGACGAGCTAGGGTCCATGAATATGAGCAGAGGCGGCGGTGGTGGCGGTGGTGGCGGTGGTGGCAGCCGGCAGGGCAGTCGGCCGGGAACGGCAGCGGCGGCCGGGGGGCCTGGCTCCCGGGGCGGCGGGGCGGGAGGCGGGACGCCGCCTCGGCCCCCTGCCCCTGCAGCGCAGGCGTCAGGAGGCCTCGGAGACGACAACAACTCGTTCCTGTCGGAGCCTGTGGACGAGGAGGATTTCTGATGGGTTTTTTTGTTTGTTTCGCTAGACAGCTAGCCCCACGAGTGGCTTGCTGAGGTTGCCAACGCGTGACAACGTACGGCATTCCGAGGGTGGTCGCTTGGTTGTTGATGGACCTGTGTTCCCCTGCCGGCAATAATGCAAATGCTTGCCCACATGCCCAGCATTCCTGGATTGCATGTTTGGTGTGACTATGCCGGTTGTACTGCCGTGTACGTACCGGTACATGAAGTACCGTCCCGTATTTATCCCGCTCCCTCACGCCACGGCTACAATCCCTGCACAGTGGTGACATCATCCTGCACGGTCCCTCCCTGTCCCTCCCTGCCCGCTCCTGCTCCCGCCACTCTTGACTCCGACTGCATGCAAGGTAGGTACGTAGGTGTACAATTCATCAGAGTTGCAACCATAACACACTTTTGAGGACAGCCCCTCATCAGGCAACCGCTGCCATATTCATCCTGCACCCCGCTCGGCAACCCAAGTTGCAAAAGCGCCTGCTGCGTCTTGGTTTCCATGCAATCGCGGCCGGAGTGTGTGGCGGCTCATGAACCCCGCCGCTGATATCATCCGCGCGATTCGGTTTCACCTGTGCTGGCTGCCAACACTCGCGCCAAAAATGCGCGTGCTGGCCTTGCGCGCCCCGGCCTCCTGCGCCATAGCAATATGGCATGCATGCTCAATTGAATGGGTCGAGAGCTCTGCAGGAGCATGGATTGCTGCTGCTCTTGTGTACGTACGTTGCGGCCTGCCACACAAGCACCAAAAGGTTTAGCGTGTGCCGGTGTGCCGGTGTGCATGACGGTTGACAGGCCGCCGCGCCGCCTTCCCGCTGTTTCTCAGCTGTAACTCTCGAATCTCTTACAGCATGGCTCCTCTGCAACCGCCTCGCCTGCACACCAGCCACGTCAGGATGTGTTGTGTCGCTTGCCGGCTGGGCTGTGCCGCGCTGTGGCGTGCCGAGTTGCGCTGTTAGTCTGCTACTGTGCTGTACTGCGAGTTGTACTGCGCGCCTGTAGGGCATACCACAGCCCCTGCACTGGCGGTGCTTGAACCGATTGAAGTGTGACTCGGCTAATCATGGCGGGCTATGCGCGGCGGAGTTGTGGGCATTCGATGGTCGGGTGACTCAGGTCGCCGGCCGGACGCATGGGTGTAGGTGCACGGTCGGGAAGTCACGGAGGCAGCAGCAATAAGTACGGGTGCATGCCATACGGGTGCATGTATAAGCCCTTGGGGCTTGGTAGTGACCGTTTGGGCAAACACCACGCGTGTGAGACCATCGGCGGTGGGACCATTGGCGGTGGGACTTGCAGGTGGAAAGCTAGCCACCAAGCCACGTTGGTGAAGCTGAATTATGATTTTCTTACCATCAATTACCAGCAAGACGGTAGATGTGGTCCTGTCACCAGTTTGGATGTGATGAACCGTGGCAGCTTGTGTTTGGCTCGAGTTGCTCCAGCGTCAAGCCACCCTACAGCACCTCATTCAGTTGTTATGTCCTGGTAAGAAGGCTGTGTGTGCTCGTTTAGGGTGTGCGACTCATAGGCTGCTACAGAAGAAAAATTCTGCAAGTCATCATCAGCCGAAACCAGCGCACCGCCGCAGGTTTGAAGGTTACTCCTGCATAGAGACTTCGGATTTGAGGCAAACATGGTGAACACAGGGACATTCTGAAGGTGAAATTGGTGATTTGGAGGGGACCAAGCATGAGGAAAATGCTTGAGACGTGAGGTTGGATTCGAATGACTTTGCCACCTCCCGCATTCCTTACCTCCAGAAACCAATAACACAACGGGCTAAGCAAAGGCTAGCAGCACCATTTTCACACGAGCAGCTTAAAGGCCTGTGCTTGCACACATTGAACACAGTAGGCACTTGGGTTGTACACTGCTACCGTGACGCCAGTTCAATTGAAGTGACGCGCGAGGGCGGTCTGCAGATTATTACCTACTGTGTGTGCAGAAGCACTGCTCGTTAACCATGGCTGCCCCGAAGGAGCACAGTGAGGACCAGCCGTTGCTGGCTAGGGAGGACAGCGTCGACGTCGTGACCGTCGAACCCAAGCGCAAAGGCTTCATGTCAAAAACGCTGATGATTGTCCTTTATTATGCTGCGTGCAGCAGGTATGGCAGCTTGCAAGCGCTAGTACTTTTCTTTTCACGCCGCAAGGTTAACACTGTGCAAGCGCTGGCAACTGCCATCTTACTGACGCGACGCGTGATGGCTAACCCGCTTCGGCTGGCTGCTTCTTCTGTCCTCTGCTGCTGCTGCTGCTGCTGCTGCTGCTCAGTACTATGCTGGTAATCAACAAAGGTCAGTAGAGGCACGCTGTTGCGAATGTTGAGCCAGAGAGAGACGCCCCTTGCATGCTCTAATGCTAACCTCACGCCTGTGCCCTGTGCGCACTCCTTCCACCCACAATACAGTTGCTGTACACACTATCCAAGCGCCTACCTTCGTTTTGGTGGCCCAGCTGTTTACGTCGGCTGTCGTCGTGAAGATCCTGGCAGTCGGCAACGTTTTGGAAGTGGACGCTTTGGAATGGGGCAAGGTCAAGTCGTTTACGCTGGTCATTCTGGGCTTCGTGGGCTGTCTTTTTGCCAACGTCAAGGTCCTGCAGGCCAGCAACGTAGAAACGTTCATCACGTTCAGGTATGTTGCGGCAGAAGCCGTAACCACCACCCAGACCCACATGCGCCGATTGCTAGTGCACCAGCTTGGGAGCAAACACGATCACTGACCCCTCTTTCACCATTCATAACTTGTCCTGCTACACAGGTCCTCCACGCCAATTGTTCTCTCCTTCTGCGATTACCTGTTTCTTGGGAGAGCGCTGCCAAACGCAAGGAGCTGGGGATGCCTTGGTGTGCTTCTTCTTGGAGCTATCGGCTATGTCTGCACTGACAGCGGGTTCAGGGTGGAGGCCTATGTCTGGTTGTTGATTTGGTGAGTGCACGATTGGGTGGTTGAATGCGCGAGTAGTTGTGGGGTCTGACAGTAGTGCGACAACAATTCAGGCTAGAAAGCTTGCCTGCAATCCCATAGACAAACAGTAAGGAGCAGCTGTCATCCGAAGCAGGTTTGTGCGCTCGTGTCGTGCGCACTACGGAGTGTTTGAATTTACTATTATAGATTGTAACCACAGCAAGCAACCTTAGCCAAGTGTGCAACTTGGGTCGTTACCCTGTATGGTGTTGCTGCCGAGGCGACGCCGCTGCCCCTGTGATTCGCCCTTCCCTTGCTTGGGCTCGAGGGCCTGTGTAGCATAGTTGCGTTTGAATGCCGTTGCAAAGTTTGCTTTGTGGGCATCAGCTGCAGGTCAACATCACCGCAACTGCTGCTGCTGCTGGCGCAACGCCCCCCCCCTCAATAGCGTCTGTGTGCCGTGTGGTGTTGCACCTGCAGGTATGCGTTCTTCACTTTCGACTGCGTGTACGTCAAGCACATGTGCGACACGGTCAAGATGACCAACGTAAGTTCCCACGACAGCCAGCGTGAGCGCAACCGAATCGAGCCGTGGAACCGTGACGTGTGCAGTGTGCAGTGTGCAGCTTGCAACCTGTCTCCCTGCTGCCCCGGCCACAGTGAAAGCCACAACAGAGCACCCAGTTCTCTTGCGTGCCAAGCAAGCAGGCAGCCACAGTTGTGAACTTCCCCACCCATACGGTCTTGAGTGTCAGTATGCCCGCCCACCCACTTCCCACACCGCCACGTGTGTGAACACCGCATTCTGGGCCATACAACGGGGTGAGGAAAAGCACACCCATATGCAGCCTGTTTGACTCTGTGTTCGTGCCCCTGTACCTGCCTTTCTGTATTGGATTGTATTGGATTGCATGAAAACAGTGGGGCCGTGTGTACTACACCAACTTCCTGGCGCTCTTCCCGATGCTCTTCGTGCTGCCCGCGCTGGGCGAGCACCACACGCTCATGAAGCTGGCCTGGACCCCCGCGCAGACCGTACCGCTCTTCCTGGCCTGCGCCATCGGCGTCGGCATGTCGCACGCGTCCTACCTGCTGCGCGAGCACGTCTCGGCGACGTACTTCACGATCGTGGGGATCGTGTGCAAGATCATCACGGTGCTGATTAACATGATGATCTGGGACAAGCACGCGTCGGCGGTCGGCATCTCCTTCCTCATGGTCTGGTGAGTGTGGTGGGGCTGATGGCACGTAACCGCCACGCCTGACGCGATGGTGCCAGAGCGCGGGCACAAAGCGATTGCCATGCACGTGTGCAAGTTGTGTGCCTGGACGCTCCTTGATGGTTTCCCAGCCAGGGCGTGCAGCGGGTGGGAGAGTGACCGCGGAGAGTGGCTGGCCACATTCGATATGCTTTTGTGGGTTGACATGGTGCATGGCAGCACGCTACTGTTCTTACTGCTGCACAATCTGCAGCCTTGTGCCCTCTGCTACGTTGTGCCACGCTACGTAGCGTAGCATAAGTCCGCCTGGGTATGCCTGCTCAGTGCTGACTGCTTCTGACCGTGTTGCATGTGTCACACCTGCACCTGCACAACCTCTCTCCCCTCGCAGCGTGCTGGCCGGGACCTTCTATGAGCAGGCGCCCAAGCGCCAGACCGACTCGGCGGTCAAGGCCACCAGTGCGTAATGTAATGTGGCGCGTAATGGAGCGCGCAACGTGGCACGCAAGGCCACCAGCGCGTAATGTGGCACGCAGGATTGCCATGCGTGAGCGAGCGCTCGCTTTCCACCACCACCACGGTGCGGGGGCTGCAGCTGCCGAGGCGCAGGGGCGTAATGTTGATGGGCAGGAAGGGAAGCAGCTGCCCATCAACATTGGGTAGGTGGCGCTGTTGACGATGGCCAAGACCTGCCTAGTGCACACATGCAGCTGCACAGCGTAGAGTGCTTGCTGAGGGCGCTTGGGACGAATCACGAATGATTGTTGCGTCACAGATGGGCGCCGTAGAACGCGCCATCCACGCATGCCCACGCATGTGGTGTGGCACTGCGTATAGCACTACTACTAGCGAACGCAACACCTAATTGGAGGCGGCTACTGAGCAGCTTCTGGCAGCAGCGCAGCTGACTCCGGTATGTCAATCCTATGTACATCAACAGAGCAAAAGCAGTGGGAAGTGCACACGCTCACGCCTGCATGCCGGCACCTGTGTGGCCCGCATGCTGGATTGTTGCGGCCCCAGCAAGCATGCATGCCGCACTTGACCCTCCCACCCTGCATGGTATGCGCCCCGCTGGACTCCATCCACACACACACCCAGAACCCCAGACCCCTACCACGCCATGCGCCCTCGCTGCACGCCTCCCGCCTGACCCAACGATCCATTGCGTGGTGACACGCGTTGGGTAGCGGCTTCATTGGCCCTGGCTGAGGCACGCTCCCGCCTAAGAGACTGTGAAAGCGCGTGCTCGCCCTCGCCTGCACCCTCACTGAGTGTGACAGTCTGACCTTGACCCTTGACTGTGAACATTATATGCAGCATGGCTTGTTGTGCCGCCAGCCGGCGTGTACTGCTGTGCATGCACCACCTTGAGAGAATGACATGCAATTTCTTTCTGTAGCACTGCTCATCGCGCTGCTTGCACTGGCGTTGCCAAGATCGTAGCCGGTGACTGGCCTCCCGACTGATGCAAAGCTGAAGTACAGTACGGTACACACGTTTGTTGCAATGCTGAGTGATGCCGAGATATGAGTGAATGTTTGTCCGTTAGCGTTATATACGGTACTTGTATTTGCCCTCCCGAGCTGTTGTCACTGACTCGTCCAGGGCCCCGCTGTTGTAAGCCGAGTGGTAGTAGGAACCGCGTTGGTGAGCTCATTCCTGCCAGCTACGCCTATGTAAGAGCCGGCTGCCTATGAATATGTTGACTAAGCATGACTACTCCCTTTTCCAACATTCATCATCCCTACCAACTCACTGTCCACCCTGCAGGAGGGTGAGTGATGATGCAGGATGCATGGGAATGCTGTCTCGTGGTGCACCGGCAAAGACTGAATGTACCGTAGAGGGCCCAACAGCAGCTCTAGCTATCTTGCACAGCTGCGGGCAGCGAAGCCGCTCAGGCGGAGGCTGTTTTACAGCAATGCAGTGCAAGCGTCCGATGCAAAGTTGCAGTGCAATGCGGTATGGTGCATTGCAACACGGTATGGGATAGGGTGTGGGATGATGGGTGATACAACCCATCTAGGATTCAGCGCCGCAGCTGCAGCAGCCACGAACCAGGTAGGTCAGCAATCGCGCAGAGCAGCAGAGGCACTGCAATTGCGCCTGCGGTCTCGCTGCCACCTGAGCAATGCAGCTTGGAGCTTGGTCAAACCGCTTGCTGCTTGTGTCAGGTGTGTGTGTGATGTAGCAAATACTGATTCAGCACTGCACAGTTCACACCAGCAGGAGGAGACGGGACGGAGGGGCACTAATGAAAGGCGGACTAACGTGGGCACACTTCTGTCCAACATTTAAATATTTCGATTCAGTAGGTTAGCCCTGCGCGGCCACCTTGATCTGCTGGCTCGGCTGCTGCCGCGAAGCACCCGCCAGCTTCAGCGCGCTGCCGCTGCTGCGCCCGCTGGCATTGGCCAGCGCGGAGAGCGCCTGCGCCTGCGCCTGCGGGACCAGGCCGCCGTTGCCGCCGAGGATGACAGCCCCGCCAACGTGCGTGAGCGCGCCGCCGCCGGCCAGAGGCGCCAGGCTGTCGAGCTTCTTATTCTCGGTGACGGCCAGGATGCCGCCCACGCTCGCCAGCGAGCCTGCAAATAATCAAACAAGCAAGGCACGCATGAGACTGTAGGGGCCAGGTAGGTGGCATCAAGTGTTCATGACCCATTGATTGTCAGCCGTTTCTGACGCTGGAACAGGTTACACTCACATGCCATGCTGGCCGGCAGGGATGCAAAGGACTATGGAACTGCACATGGCGGGTATGAGTGACATAATGAGTGATGAGAGTGTGCATGGCACGTGGTGTGACTCACCCAGCCCCTGGAGGGATTGCAGCTTGTTGTTGCCTGATATGGCAAGGTTGAGGCCCACCGCGGTGAGCTTGGCCAGTGCGTCGAGGCTGGGCAGGGCGGGGTTGCCCACGATCTGAAGGTCGTACGGCACCTGTAGCGCACCCATCAAGCGGTACACACGCCAGAGACAGAGCCATGGACAGGCGCCAAGACTTATAATGCAAGCTAAAATGCAGACGTGCGTTTGAATGAGGGAAATGACCTCTAACATTTCCATTTTTACCGTAATCACACGGTACATCTGCGCAGCATGCGTTGCACGACTGCGCATGCGCACACACACAGGCACAGAACTTTGGCTGTCTAACACCCACCGCAGTGCGTGCAATGTGCCGCACAACACATGATGTACCGGTGCGAGTCTGTGTGTGTGCGCATGTGCATCCCCGCCCACTCCTTGCGGGCGTATTCTGGGCAATCGCCTCAGTACTGCAAGTGCACGCGCCCACCCCCCTCTGCACCCGCACAAGGTGTTGGCATGGTAAAGGCAGCAGCGCTCTTGCCTGTGTGATCTTGGAGAGGGCGGCGACGTCCTGCAGGTTGGGGTTGTGCGCGATGGACACGCTGCGGCCTGCGGCAGCACAAGCACATGCACCCACGCCCGCCAAGCAAACACACAGGCAGCATCATGCAGACTTATCAGAGACCAGTGGTGTACCAAAGCATCAAAGGTACCAAAGGTGATGTCGCATCAAAGGTGATAATCAAACCATTATGCACCTGCTGTGTGCCATGTAAGTCCGCAGCGCACTTAATTGCCAGATCCGACCAACGCCAGTCGCATGTGCAGCCACCCTCCTGAGGACTATGCCTTGGACAATTCACGAGTTGACCGATTGATCGACTACTTCACATCCGGTGGCCTCGCAGGCCATCAGGGGATGTTCAGTAACCGCTCCCAGGGGATGGGGGATGCGGGGCGGCGGCTTGTGGCCTCTCACCGATCATGGTCAGCTTGGTGCCCAGGGGCGCTGTGGAGGTGAGGGCGGCGAGGTGCGCCAGCAGCACGTCGCCGTACACACGCTCCAGGGCGGACAGCGCGGCCAGAGAGTCCAGGGAGGACAACCACTGCATGCAGGCATGCATTCATGCGTGCATCCATGGCGCACATGGAGTGACAGGTATGACATATGAGGCATGATGACGGCATGCATCACACATTCGAATCCGCCACAGCGCGAGATGCAGGAGCGTTTGCACTGCTCAGCATACCCTTTACATCCATGCGATGTGTGTCATATTGCACACGGCATGCAAGAAGGTTCAGGGCTGCCGCCTCCTAGAATGCAAAGTGCCCCCCAAGCATCCCCTGCTGCATGCCCGTACACGATTCACGCAGTCTCCCGCCAACATACACACGCATGGGCGAGCGCCAGCGGAAAACAAATAATTGCGATGATGATCGGGGAACTACCCTCACGCACACGCACGTGTCTGCCTAGGTGGTAGTCTCACCGTCAGGGCAAGGTGGTAGCCAACAGAGCGAACACCCTGCACAGGCATAAGACACGCGCAGCGGAGGCAATGTACAAGTAGGATCAGGTTAGCGGTTAGCATACACAGGGAGCTTGTGAGCGCTGGTGCTGCAAGCGGCAGACCACACCGTCGCGAGGGAGGGCAGGCAGGTCAGGAGCAGCACAGGATGAGAGCAAGGGCCAGGTGCGCACGAGCAGCGGAATGACGGATTGTGTTTGCAGCTGTAAGCGGAGCCTGTGGCTGCCTGCTGGGGCTGACAGGCGATGAGGCCACAAGGTATGTGCGGCGGCAATCCATGATGGCCTCACCTCCAGTCCCTTGAGGCTCTTCAGCTTGGAGCAGGTGGTGATGTACAGGGAGCTGCGTACCTGCAGGCAGTGCAGGCAGTGCAGGCAGTACAGGCAGTATAAGCAGTACACACAGCATGGACAGTGCATGAACGCAAGGATGCGGCCGGCCATGATCAGACAGCATGCACTCTTTTGGAATGGTGGGTGTTATGGCCACACTCGTGGCCGCTGTCCCATACATAATACATTACATTGGTGGCATGATTACGAGTGCGGTACACTCACCGACGTGATTGGCCCCAGCCCCTGCAGGCTCTGCAGCTCCTTGCAGTGCTGCACGATCAGCGGGCCCTGCAGCGCGGGCCCCGCCAGCCCGCCCAGGCCTGCAAGGCTGGTCAGGCCCTGAGCGGCCAGCAGCTGCAGGCCACCCAGGAACTGCACCAGCAAGCCACCATAGCACACAAAGCACAGCATGCCACCGTGATCATTTATGAGCATAATCATGGTCATGTGCATGGTCATCATACCCAACATTTGTATCAGCATCAGGACCACAGCATGCATGGCATGGAGTGGTGATGTACCGCAACTCACTCCCGCCTCCCACTCTCCCCGTCTGAGTGCTTCGAGTCACGAACCTTGACATTGTCAAGCCCCTTGAGCGACCTGAGGGGTGCGGGAGCGTCCTTGGTGCCCAGGACGGTGAGCGTGCCGGTGACAGCCTCCAGCGCCGCCAGCGTTGACAGGTCGTCAGAGCCCAGGTGGCCATCGTCCCAGATCACCAGGTGCCCGCTGCATTCACCGTTGGGCGCAAGCAGCGAGGAAACGCGTGTGTGGGAGGGGGAGGGCATTGTCATCAGTTCATCACGCACCATTTTACACACTACACACCAATCGATTGGGGTGTGGTTTCAGGTTGCGACCCGGATTCGCTATGCGTACCGGCACACTGTGCGTAAATTAATGTCCCGAAGCCGCACCCGATGCGGTCGCCCAAAGCGTGTTTATTCCACACTGCACCAAATCGAGCCATTGTTGCAGTATTTTGAAGCTTATGTTTTAAGGATATCGGAAAGTGCCGACCCGGATGGTCTGCGGCTGCGGTGGGCCTCCCCAGCACCGTCGACTGAGATTGAGCTGTTGTTGCAGACAGCTGTCACACATGTGGGTGCCACCTCAACCACCTTCATACTTTGCGCATACGCCCTTCCGGCCTGAGCCGCCCCTAGAACATTGGTGCCCAAAAGTCTGGTCAGGGTATAGTCGCGTTCATTGCCATTGTAACCTTGCCTCTCGCTTGTTTACGCTCGATTTTCGGTAAGTGCCCCTCTAGTTGGGTGACACCTGAGCTCACAGGCTGGCATTCGCTGGTGCCATAGCGCCTCAAGGGCACCAGTCAGCCCTGGCCAGCAGGAGCACGCTCAGACAACA
>BDDA01000496.1:20643-81137 GCA_001662385.1 Chlamydomonas asymmetrica
GCGCTGGCTGTAAATTGCACACTGTACTGGTCCTCTTTGCGGTGCAGGTGCTTGTGCCCTGCTGCCATGCTCGCGCAGCTGTCCCTCGCAATCGTCTGAATCTCTTTTGCGCCAGGCGTACACCGCTGCTGCTCGGGCGATCGATGTCGTGACACGATAAGGATAATTATTGCTTGCGCCCGCAATACACATATTCAGCGATGTATGGCCGTTTTCTCAGGTACTGTGGGGCTCAGAGCAGGCAACGTACCTGCATCCAAGGGCCTGGCTCGCCATTGACAGCAGTACGGTTTCACGTGGGGACTGGGCCCGATCGGGCAACACACACCCAAAATTTGCTGTATTTACGTGTTGGCAGCCACATCACTGTGCAGCAGCCTATATGGACCAACTGCGTCATGCATATGCTTGGGCCCTTGCCCCCGTTGGACGCAACGCGGGTGTGCACGTGCATGAAAAAGAAGTCCCTTACGTCTGATGCCATGCTGGGCTCAACCACAGGTGCCTGACAGATTATGGCTGTGATATGTACGATACACCACGCACACAGTACATTGCTTACTGTGTTGAACCAGTGCACACACCGGTGGAATGTGCACATGGTTTCGGTTCTGAAATTTGAACGCGCAGCCACATTTCCAGAGCGCGGCAACCCATGGACATATTTGCAACAAAGTGTTTATTTTACAACATAAGCTGTCCTCTAGGATTGCTACCTTGAGCGTAAACAAGGCACCCGGTCCATCCATCAAACACAATTCAGCAGGATGACTGTGCGGGGGTGTGTCTTAAGCAAAGAGCGCTGTTAGCCCGCGTTTGATGCTTCTTGAGAGCGTCGAGGCTTCGCGAGTGCCTCCTACACAACTACATGATGGCGGGAAGCACCGAGGCAGCAGCAGGCGCAGGGGCCGCGCCAGACGTCAGCAACTCACAGCAGCGGGAAACAAGCGCATCAGCAGTGGTCGCGCCTGCTATCGCGCAGCACAAGTGGTATGAGTTTCCCGACGTCTGCAAAGTCTGCGGCAAGGACGATTGGGACCCCTCAAAGGGGTCTGCACGCGCTTTGGTGCAGTGCTCCTGCTGCCTCTATGGTCATCTGCACAAGGAGTGCTCTGAAGTGTGTGGCACCCCACTTACCGAAGAGGTTCTGTGTGGTGAAGGCGACTGGCTATGCTGTCAGGTAAGCTGCTGAGTCATGTTCACCTGGGACAAAGGGCAAAGCAGTGTGCACGCAACCTGAGCGTGCACTGCAGCGCAGATAGCGCCGACCCAGCGGTTCAAACATGCCGTGGGTGCCCAACGCAGCCCAGCTTCACCTTCCCCATCACTCGCAGCAGTATTCAAGGTCATTCAGTGTGGCAAACGCGCCTACTTGTGTTCCCGCCCGTACGCCAACCTTTGCATCATCGAACGTGCATGGCATTACCATCGTCAGTTGCGTGTCGGAACGGCGAAACGAACCTGGCAGAGTGCCCTTGCACTCACACCACATATGCGCATTGTTCTTTCATCTCCTGACTTACCAGGGCTGCGAGCGCGTGGTGCGCGAGCTGAAGGCTGCGGAAGGCAAGCGCGTGTTCCTTGACGGCAACCGCTCCAGCGAGTTTACCTTCGAGCTGGTTGACCCCAAAGCACAGGACAAAGGTGAGGCACGCAGAACGGCTGTGGCAAAGTGGCGTGCAGCCACCCGTGATGCACTTCGGGAACTCCCTAGGCCAAGCTGCTGCTGGTCTGCGTTGGCGCACTGCCAGCGCCTATATGCTTGGCGCGTTTGGTGCTGCATTCACAAACGGTGCATGAATAGGAGTCAAGGATCTTGCCGCATCTGATGCAGTGGCTTTACACAGACTCCAGGAATTGCAATAGCAGGATGACACGCATACTGCACTACTGTCGCTTGGGCCACACTTTTGGAAGCGCCTTGCTCCGGAACCACCACCCATGCAGCCTTGCCAGCGCCAGTGCATCCCACTTTGGCGACAATTTTCTGTTAGAGCTGGCGGATTGCTGCAGCTGTCGCCGTTCTTGCAAGCGCTCCACCTCCGTCTGATGTCCACTGTGCTTCAATGGTGCTGGGAGCGGCCATGAAGGCCTTGCATGCATCGCATGCATGTCAAAATTGACAATTGACACACGCTTGGCACCAGCTACACCGGCTGCATCCGTCGCTTACCCAGGCATGGACGCCTCTCAGCTGCTTGCGCTAACCATGCATGTATGCGCCCGCATGCATGCATGCCGGCGGGTGTGTGCATGCGTGCAGGCAGCCGCCAGGTGGTGAGCAAGGCGCTGGAGATCTTCAAGAGCTGCTTCAGTGAGTACCTTACGTATGAGATCGCGAAGGCAAGCACGGGGGGCTTGTACAGCACGCTTGCGCCTGCTGGCAATGGTGCGCGTGATATGGTGCCATGACGTAATGGAGTGCCCATATAAGTTGTGCGCCTACTGGTTGTGCTGTATCGAGTACATGGGCGCGTGCACGATGATCTCCTTGCTGGCTGGCTGTATCGCATGCAGCGCCGCTCATCATGGACAACGGGCGCGACATGATCGAGATGATCTGCGAGGCGTACCGCACACCCGACGATGCGGTACTGGGGGACGACGCTGAGTCCGTGGACTTCAGTGAGTCATGACGACCTGATAATGACTAATAATGACTGATGAGTTGAAATGACCTGGACTGGTTGTGCTGCTGATCTGAGTGTCAGTACCACGCCAAAACTACCTCGACCGTAAGCCATACACTGTCAGTTCCACTGCACCTACCGTGTCATTGCACCGCTGCACGTACGGTTTTACCGCTGAATGAGTGTACGCCAACTGCATAGCCTCAGCCTCAAGCCGTGGGGGGGGCGTCGTGCGTTGGCCCTTGCGGGCTGATCATGGCGCTCCTGGGTACCAGCATGAATGGGCTGCGTGCATGAACGCGTGCATCGCCATGCCTGCGCCTGCGCCTGTGCCTGCGCCTGCAGGCGCCTCCAAACCCTAAAACCCTAAGCCCTAAGGTACCTGTGCCTGTGCCTGTGCATGCACAGGCAACTTCAAGCTGGTGGCGATCCGCTGCAAGGGAGTGGTGGTCACCGTGGCCACGCTCAAGTGAGGCCTGCACACTCATATCGTTATATGGTAGCGCATGCATGGAAGGACCCTGCCTGCACGAATCACTGTGTTTCGATAGCCCTGGTGAATATGAGTAACCCTACCACAAGCTCCCAGCCCCCAAGCCCGGTGCATCAGCTGCCCATAACACATCACGCCTGTGGATTCTGCGGGATTGTGCATGATGCCGATGCACCTCAGGTCCGGCCGCAAACGGCAGCCACGCTTGCTGCCTATGCACTTCTGTGTGTATGTGTGCGTGTGTATACACACACATGCGTGTTGAAGCGTTCATGCAGTGCGATTAGTGCAGAGCCATGCATGATGCACATATGTGGACGCATGTGCTGATCGCACCCAAGGTACAACACCCTAAGCCGCAAGCCCTAAGCCCTGTGAGTTCCCGTCTGCTGTCCACGCAGCGTGTTGGGCAGCCGCTTTGCGGAGCTGCCGTTTGTGGCGACGCGCGAGGGGTACCGGGGGGAGGGCAACTGCAAGCGCCTCATGCAGGTAGGTGAGGGGTGTCAGGGGTATGCGGTAGGTCAGCACTCAGCAGCGCACCACTGGATGCACAGCATGCAGGTATGAGGGGTGTAGGGTAACATAACATGTACCATGGTATGTAGGGTAGGTCAGCAGCGCACTACTGGATGCACAGCCGATCAACCCATACTGCACGTCAGTGCAAACATCAGTGGTTCAATGGGGTGCGTGGGAATGCCAGGGCAGGGATCAGCCAAGGGATAATCATGGTGCCAGGGCTGGAGGTTAAACTCAGACAGGGCTCAGCCCGGACTATGGTTGACTTTACATCACTTGGCCGAGCAGGCCATGCATGGATGAGGGCTAGGGACAAAG
Organism: Chlamydomonas asymmetrica; assembly: GCA_001662385.1. Classification (NCBI taxonomy): domain Eukaryota; kingdom Viridiplantae; phylum Chlorophyta; class Chlorophyceae; order Chlamydomonadales; family Chlamydomonadaceae; genus Chlamydomonas; species Chlamydomonas asymmetrica. The sequence continues at coordinate 24,604 of BDDA01000496.1, forward strand.
TCAGTTGACACGCGCAAACCATTCCCCGGTAACCCCAGTATCCCCAGTATCCCCAGTCACCACCCACCCATGCATTCCATACGCTCACCTACCCTACATGCTGAGTGCGTACTGGTGCGTGGCGCTGACGCTATGGCGCATGTGACGTATGCAGTGTATATGGCGTGTGCTGTGCGCATGCAGGCGCTGGAGGCTATGCTGGTGCGGCTGCGCGTGCAGTACCTGGTGCTGCCCAGCGTGAAGCGCGTGGTGGGCATGTGGACGCGCAAGTTCGGCTTTGAGCGCATGCCGGCAGAGGTGAGCGACAGCCTGGCAGCAGCCAGGCTTCCATCAGGGGCAGCACGTTATTGGCGCAATCATGCAACCACAGAGAGGCCTTGCCAGTGCACTCATTACATGCGCACATCTGCGCAACGCCATTTCTGGGGGCCGGTGTTAGTGGGGATCGATTTACGCTTGTTGGTGTGTGAGGACCATGCTGACGTGTGCAACAGCTCGTTGCAGGTTGCCAGCTGCAGTACAGCCAGTACGATTAGTGTGCCTCAATCGTCGTGATGTTGCAGCTGTTGCCCCAGATCTGTACTGCCAATCGTGGTGCTGTACCGCAGGAGATCGAGGCGATGCAGCACATTGTGGTGGCTCCGGACATGGACACTAGCACCATGGTCAAGAAGAACCTGCTGCAGCCGAAACCACCGCCAAAGCCACAGCCGACTGCATCAAGATCCTCGGCTAAATCCGCATCGGCAGGATCTGGATCTGTTGGTGTCAGTGGCAGCTCCAGGGGCAGAGCCAGTGGTGCGGCCGGCGGCGGACGTGCCTTGACCGGGGTGAGTAAATGGGGTGACCGGGCCCCACTAGCCCCACAAGGTTGCTAAACGTTGCGCCACTTGACTGTGACGACATCGCAACCAGCCTGCATAGTCACATGTCCATTGCATTGAGCATGCCGCCCTGGTGGGAGCTCTGCGCTATTTGCGCAGCGCAGCCTGCGTGGCCCTGCTGCAGATGCTGTTGAATTATTGACTTGATATCACTTGGCCGAGCCAGGCCGAGCAGATGCTGTTGTGTGTGCGTGCTTTACGCCGCATCGGGTGAAGGCCTGTGAAGCGTTGTTCTGTGGGCGAGCCGGGCCTGTCTGTCGGTTACTTCCGGTCTCATATGCCGCATACGAGACCGAGAGTAACCGACAAACAGGCCCGGCTCGCACACAGAACAATGCTGTGCTTGGTCAAGCTGCGGCATTCACAACGCCGCCGAGCCAGCATATGAGCTGCGCACCCGGCCTGATTGGACACGGTACTTGAACCTACACCACTACACTACGGTTAATACTGGATTCAAGATCTTTATTGTGTTAATGACCCAGCAGAGCATGTTGTGCCTGTACGTGAGTGCGTCTGAGTGGATCGTGTGTGCGTGGCTGTGTACCGCAGGCGCGTGGCCAGGGTGCAGCTGCATCCGGTGCTGACCCAGATCAACGCGACGCTGAGGGCGACAACGCCAGCAGCAAGCGGGGCGGTGCTGAGGACGAGGAGGAGGAGGAGTGGATGCGGCTCGTGGAGCAGCAGGCGGCGGAGGTGGCGGCGGCGGAGGCGGAGGCAGAGCCACCGGGCGACGCCGGCACGGCAGGCGCCGCTGATGGCGACGAGGATCTCCTAGGACCGCCGCCAATCACGTTGGAGGATGAGCTGGCGTTTGCCAAGGCCTCCAGGAAGCGATCTGGGTCATCCGCAGGGCGCGGCAGCGGCGGTAGCGCCAAGCGGACCCGTAGCAGCGGCAGCAGGCGTAAGGTGCGGGGCGGCAATGACGATGACGATAGCAGCGGTGACGATGACGATGATGATGATAGCGAGAAGGATGCGGATTACACTGCAGAGGAAGGTGACCCAGATGGGGCTGTTGCGGCTGTAGCAGGCAGCTCTGATGACCCAGATGCAAACGACCTTGTGGACGATGACGATGATTTTGCCCAACGTGGCCGCAAGCGCAGCGCTAGCGGCAGCGGGAAGGTGGCGGTAGCTGCAGCCACTGGGGCGGGCAAGCCTCCGCTGCCGCCGCGGCCCAAGCCTGCTGCAGGCGCCGCGCCACGCATCCGCAAGCGCAAAGCAGCAGACGGCAGCGGTGCAGCTGACAACGCCACGGACAAAGACAGCGCTGACGGTGCCAAGCGCGGCCGTAGCGCCTCACCCGCGTCCTCAACTGGGTCGCAGCAGCCATCTGGGTCACGCCCGCGGTCTCGATCTGGGTCTGGGTCTCGGGCGTCTGGTCAGCCCAGGCAACGGAGGCCTGCTGCCCCCCCAGGCGTACGCAGCCAGCCGCCAAGCGTGCTCAACAACCCCTTCTCGACCCCTCCCGTCATCGTGAACGTGCCTTACCCTCCGCCCCCGCCTCCACACCTGGAGCGAGGCGCAAAGCCGTTCCCGGCGGTCCCAGAGGAGGGGTCGCCGCCAAGGTGGCAGCCGTCACAGCCCGGCCAGGCCCCGCTGCTTCCGCCACGGCCGCCGCCGCCGCCACAGCAGCAGCATACTCAGGCGGGCCTCCCGCTTACACTGCCACCACGGCCGCCTGCCGGAGGGGCTCGGCAGGGCGCTGTTGGGGCGGTTGGTCCAGGCGTGGCAGGCGCAGCTGCGGGGGTTGCGAAGCAGGATCAACACAAGCATCGATCAAAAGGTGGGGTGTATGATCAAATCGGTGTTGCCCTGATGCCCCTGACAGAACAAATAACCTGATGTTACGCCGCCATGCACATGTTGGCTTGCAAGCATGCGATGTAGATGTGGTTGCCTGCTTGACCTTGACAACATGCAACATGCATGTAAATCAGGTGCATGCTGATACCTGTGGGCATACCGCACCAACCGCCACTTGCATGCGCAATGTGCACGACCGGGCCCATGCCAAATTGCTGATGCGTGCAGAGCACAAGCGCGACCGCCACCGCCACCGTAACGCTCCGGCGGGCGCCGACGGCGCTGGTAACCTGCAGCAGCAGGAAAGGAGAAAGCACCGCAGCGGGTCCGGCGGTGGCGGCGGGCGTGTGCGTCCTGGAGCGCGTGCGCGTGACCCTGAGGCGGTGAGGCTGGCGCGTACGCGGCGCCGGCGGCTGCGGCTGGCGCTGCGCTTTCGGAGGCAGGCGTACAAGGAGATGCTCATGGGCTACGTGCTGGCAGGTAATCATGCATGCCGCAACTGCAACCCTAGCCTGCTGAGTATGGTACTTTATGTACGGTACCCCAAGTATGGTAGGTTCTGAAGGAAGTGTGGTCACTCAACTAATTCATCAGCTCATTTCAACGAAAGGGGCTGATGATGATGGCGGGTGTGATGTCAGGGTGCATGGAGATGCTCAGGACTGATGCGGTGCCAGTTCCTGGTTGGCTGACCCAGGCTGGTTGTTGTGCTGCTTGTCCTGCTGCTGGTGCGGTTTCAGAGGCCGTCAAGCACTATGTGGAGGAGCGGATGCCACCGCCGCCGCATCCGCCAACGCAGCAGCAGCAGCTGCTGCAGCAGGCCTCTCATTGCCCCGACGCACTTGCCACTCCAGCGCTTCCGCAGCCGTTCAACGCTCCCATCAGCACTCCTTCCCGCGATGCCGCCGAGTGCGCAAGGTGGGTGGGTGGGTGGGTGGGTGGGTGGGTCAGTTGGTGGCAAAGAAACGTACACATGCAAACCGGGCAATAGTGCCTAGCCCCCTGCCTTCAACCCTGAAACCCCGAAACCCGAAAACCCATGTGGCATTGTTGCATACGCGCTTGCTTTGATGCAGATTAAGAGCTGAGAATGCAAGCCTCAGGGAGCAGCTGCGTGCGCTGCAGGCGCAGCTGCAGTGGAGCGATGCTGCCTGCTGCGCAACGGCCGCCGCACCACCCACGAATGGGCCCGCGACAGCTGCACACGTCGCGTTCCCGCCCCCCACCCAACTCAGCATAAACGGCGATGTGGGTCACCCCAGCGCCGGCATGCACGACCACGTCTACGCAGACCATGCATGCCATTCGCGCGACGTACATGATGATGATGGCTGTTATGGTGATGCGATGGACGGTGATGCACACTGCATGGACCACAGGGAGAGCAACGGGCCCGTTGCCACGGATGCAGACGGCACAGCAGGCGCGGCTGACTCTGCTGCCGGCAATTCTCCTGGCCATGCCGTCTCTGGGGAGGGTACTGCACCGGTGATCATCACCGCTGGTGAACCAGCATTCCATCCAGTGTTGCATGGCACAGCGGATGACAGCCATCCTGGTAGTTCGCGCAAAGCCGGCACGCTGATGGCATCAGCTTTGCCAGTTGCACCGCTCGTCACGAGTGCGGAGCCTGCCACACTCTCAGTCTCAGGTTCAGCAGCAGAGGGTGGACCAGCAGCGCTCGCTGTGGCAGCGGTGGAGGTGGGGCGGGCGGCAAGGGGGGACGAGGAGGCTGCTGGCCGGGTCCCTGCTCCCTCGGCGACATCGCCCGTGTGCGGACCCGTGTCACCTTCCTTCACCTTCCCCACCCTGCAGCTGAGCCCACCTGCAGCCCGCCTGCATGGCGCGTCCGCCTCACCCACCACCGCTGCAGCGCCAGTCACCACCGCGCCAGAGGTGACCTCCACAGGAGCGACCGGCCGTGATGCTGCAGACACTGGCGCTGCCGCTGGCAGCGTGGCGGCGCTGGCAGACTCGTTGGGCCAGGATAACGAGCACGCTACAGCAACGCTTGCGCCTGACCTGTGGCCTATGGTGCAGCCAGCCGGCCAGCCCACAGAGCTCTGTCGGACCGACAGTGGCACAGCAACGCACATGTTGCTGCCAGCGACGTTGCCGCTCGCCCCCTCCAAAACGTCACAGGCCTTGTTCGCGCTTGACGCCCGGCCCTTGCCGCAGCATCTCAGCTGCCAGGTCGTGATGCCTGCTCCCCACTCCCCCGTGAGGGCTCAGGAGCGGGAGGCGGCAGCGGCAGAGGCCGGGCCTGTCCTGCCAGGCAAGTCCCCGCCGCAGCTGACAACGCCACTGTCGTCGCCGCCGCTTTCCCTCTCCTTGGCGGCGGTGCTGGACATATCGCACATGATTTCAGCGCGTGCTGCTGCCGCGGCGGCCAGCTTGGCAGGCGCCACGCCCGACGCCCACGCCGCGCCTCACGCCACACCCGCCAGCACTGGGGCCACGCCGCAGGCCCGGTCGCCTGCAGCAGCATCGCTGGGCTACACGGCAGCCGACGTCTTCTTTGGCATAGTGCCAAGCAGCCAACCCACGAACGGCTGTGAGGATGCCCCCCTGCTTATGTTCCCGCTTGCACACGGCGCCTCGACCACCGCCGCCGCTCAGGCCATGTGTGCGGTACAAGGAGGAGCGGCAGTGGCAGCGGCGGTCACAGCAGACCATCCCTCCTGTACTGCTGCTGTCAGCAGCTTGCCAGGTGGGGGTCCGCGTCGATCGCTGTCGGTCTCGGAGCTGGGTGCAGGCAGCACCGGTGGTGTCATCGGGGCGGCGGCGGAGGGAAGGCGGCACCAACAGCCCGGCGGAACCTGCAGCGCAGAAGCAAGGGAGGGTCAGGCGGGAGTAGTTGACAACAGCGAAAGCGCCTGCCAACACACCCCGCTAGGCTGCACCGTGCTGCAGCGCTTCCTGGGCGATTCGGCAGCTGCCGCAGGCGACACCACCTCCGCAACCGTGCCCCCAGCGCAGCAGCAGCAGCAGCAGCAGGAGCTGTTGCCAATTCTTTTGTCGCTCTCAGCGCCGCCGCCGATGCAGCTGCAGTCCGCTCGCGCGTTTCCTGACATGCTGCCTGAGTCCGCAGCAGACGACGCATCGACCATGCACGGAAACAACACTCCGACCATAACAGTTAACGAGCAAGATACCGGCAATCAGCATGGGCATGAGCCGGAGATTGGTCACTGTGAAGATCACAAGGTGGAGGGTGACTGCGTGGAGAGCTGCGGCCGGCCGTTGGCGTGGGTGGCGGCGCAGGGGGTGCTGCGGTGCGGGGACCGGCTGCACCCGCGCGCGGTTCCGGAGCTGCCAGCGGCGCTCGTGCAGCAGGAACTGCAGCGCTTGGAGCAGAGCCGGCGCTATTGCCAGCAGCGGCAGCAGCGGCAGCGGCAGCAGCAGCGCTGTCAGAAGGAGGAGGGCAGTCGCTCGAGCCATGAGCAGCCTCTTGTGCTTGGGAGCTCTGCGGTGGAACCGATTGCTGCTTCTTCCGCCCCCGATTCAGCGCCACCTGCTGCCACTGCTGCCACTCCTGCTGCTATCAATGCTGCTGGCAGTGCTGGTTCCAGGGACAGTGCTGGTGGTCCTGCAGACGCCTTGTCGCATGGCAACAAGGATCACGGTGACCACCAGGTTGGGTGTGCCGCTGCTGATGTTGCTGCTGCCCGCACGACAGCAGGCCAGCCCGCTCAGCCTTCAGGCAACGCCCAGCCCCCGAGCGGTCAGGGAGCAGCAGCAGCAGCAGCAGCAGCAGTCACAGGTGCGGTGGTCACAGCTGAGCCTGAGCGTGCCACACCAGCGACGATGGCGCCTGTTTCACCTGCACCACATCCCGCCGGCAGCGCCCCGTCGGCGCCTGCCGCCAGCATGGATGCCGAAAGCAACCGAGGCCCGCACGAAGGTGACGACAAGTACCACGATGATGATGACAATGATGATGATGACGATGCATGGGACGTGTTGGCGACACTGCGTGCCGTAATGCAGCGCGCGTCTGTCGTGGTGCCTGCTGGACCAGCTGCATCAGCATCAGCATCACCATCCCGCATGGGGGATGATGCTGACAGCGCGCAGCTTGGCAGCCTCGTCCCTCACACTGCAGCAGTGAGCGATGAGGCAGGCCAGCGGGTATCAGAGCTAGCGGCATCGGCCGACGGCGACAGTGACGCTGCGAGCGGTCTCGCCACCCAGGCGGGCAGGCGGCGGCAGCGTCGGCGGCGGGGGTCTGACGCACCCCCTGTGGGGGACAGCGTCGACCCCTGCAGCATCCTGGGGCTGCTCAGCAGCGCTTCCGACACCGACGACAGCGAACACCACAACGACGGCGGCGGCAACTGCAGCTCCGGCGCCCACCAAGACCAAGACCAGGACCGAGACCGAGACAACCTCGAGAGCGTCACGCATGCCGGCGGGGCTGTCACACGCAGCGTAACCTCCATGCTCTCCGCCCTGCTAGCAGCCGCAGTCAGCCCCGGGAGCTGCGCTGATGGTACTGACGGCCACCCGCAGCTCCTTGCAGGCGGCGCAGGAGCTGCTGCTGCTGCTGCTGCTGCTTCGCCATCCGCCCAGATGACCTTTGTCCCGCAGGCCCGGGCTGTTCGGCGCCGGCTGCAGGTGGCGGTTGGGGGACCGGGGGCAGCTGCCGCCAACGACCCGCCTGAGGACGCGTTTCAGTTCCGAAGCAGGAGCTCGGACAGCAGCGACAACTGCGACGGGAGTGACGGCGGCGGCAGTGCTGGCGAGGCGCACACGGAGTCGTGCAGCAGGCGTGCGGGGAGGCCGGTGGCGGCAGCGGGACTATCCACACTGGCAGACGCAGCAGAGGGCATGGCAACCGAGCCCGCAGACAAGGCAGCGCAGCCGCAACAGCGGCCGCAGCAGGGACCGAACTCGTCCGGCGGGGTGGGCATGCCGTGGCAGCATCGGACGAAGCAGCGCCGCCACCGGCTGTTGCAGCAGCCGCAGCCGCAGCAGCCGGACCACTGCGCACCATCGCCTCAGCGCGGCGACCGTCGCTCCCCGGGTGGGCGCGCGGCCGAGCGCGGCCGAGCGCCGAAAGGCATCCCCCCCTCCCCCTCGCCTTCCCCCTCGCCCTCCCCCTCACCCAGGCAGCGCACCTCGTCGTCCTCACTCTTCAGCGGCTTGCTACGCTGCAGTCTCCTTGGTGGCAACGTCAGCGGCAGCGCTGCTGGGGCTGGTGCTCAGGGGTGCAACCGGGCCGGCGTGCAGCACAATGCGGGTGCTGCTGGTGGGGACGGCTTCAGCAGCGGTGGGGCGTGTGGTGGCATGGACGTCATGGATGAGGAGGAGGAGCTACTGGTAGGAAGCTCTCTGAACTCTCGCAAGCAGCAGCAGCAGCAGCAGCAGCAGCAGCGCCAGGGGCTGCCAGGGGCCAGCGGCAGTGCTGGCGCCTACCTCCTGCAGGCAGACACGCCCGCCCCCAAGCGCTCCAGAGGCCGGCACACCGGCATCACAGAATCTCCCTCCTCACAAACAGCAGCAGCAGCACTGCAGCAGCGCGGAGCGGGCTCGTTGCCAGCAGCCAGTGCCGCAGCTGCTGCCGGAGCAGGGTCAGGGGGCGGGGATCAACCTCCCAACACGCCAGAGCTGCTGGCGTTCTCTCGCGGGCCGCTGCTAGGCGCTATGCTCCCGTCCGTGTTGAGCTCGTTGTTTGCCTCCCCAGCCTCCCCGGAGTGTTTCCCGCCAACCCGTCAGCCTGGCAGCGCCACGCGCACCAGCATGTTCCGCACGCCCACTCCGACGCTGGTTTCGGTGGTTTCGGCAGAGGCCGCAGCGGCTCCAGAATCACCGGAGCCATCAGGCGAAGGCGGCGGTGGTGAGGCCGAGACCATCCTGCCAGGCAGCATCCCCTCGCTGGCGCTGCTGCTGGCACCCGTCATGGACGCAATGCCGGAGGAGGAGCAGGCAGCGCCATCCGGCGACGCTGATGCCACCCGCCCGCTCCTTGCAACCGCCACAGCTGCTGACTCGAGCGGTGCGGGACCCGAGCCTGAGGATGAGGATGAGGATGAGGATGAGTCAGCAGGAGCACGGTAGTGGAAGCAGCCGCTGCAGCGGTAAAATCATGATGCTAGCAGCAGCAACGGAAGGTGACGCTGACAATGAATGGCAAGCACATGCGGTGCCGTTACTGGCAGTTGCCCTGATGCGGCGCCTGCGGTGTCAGTGCCAGCGTGTCATCGATACCGGTGGTTGTCGTGGTGATGCTCATGTGGCGATCGATGCTCATAACACAGTAACAGTGACAGCCCGCTTGAGAGCTACTAATACGTACTGCACTGTGATATGGTACGCTCTGTTGTGATGCCGCAGCGCTCCCTGAAGCAACGGGGCTGTGCCTCCGTACACACTTAACACAGAAGCCTCAGCTGCTTGTGGATTGTGCGAGCGTTGCGATGACATGGTGACCCTGACCCGTCACGGGGCTGAGTGAGCAGCACCGGTCCGTAATCACTGCATGATGGCAGGTGATTTGTGAGTGGCATTTGTGAGCTCCGCTCACGAGGCACACAACCAAGCCTGTACCACTGCGTTCCAGACGCATGTACTGCATGTGCTGTATGTACTGCATGCCTGAATGTGATGGAATGATGGGATGGCTGGTGTCACAGGGTGCGTGCGTGATGACACACACACCTCATGGATCGTTTCAGGCTAGGATTTTGGTCTTGAAGCTTTCTGGTTGAGGGCGACACGCACCTCTGGGTGACCCGCGAGCGTAGTCGTGGGTGGACCAGATACCTGAGTGATGCCGAGCAGCGTGATGAGTGGACCCTTGACGGCTCCGCCCACCCCTCAACAGCACTCCTTGAACACACGTGCAGAGAAGCGCGCGCTGTGGCCATTGAAGTGTCAGTATATGTCCTTGTGCGTGGCAGTGCTTGGCGGGCTCCGGGTTGAACCTTGGCGTGCGGTGCCACTGAGCAAGACATTTGCATGCACGCATCCAGCATGGCGTCAGCATCCTTGCGCATTCCCTGGAGAGTGGCTGGAGCCCTAAGCCCTGAGCAGCTGGTCACTGGTATACTTAGCTAGCGCTGGCACGCACAGGTTGCTGTCTGTGCACGATGTCCAACGTCACAATGTTACCAGGCGGCATCCAGAGCGTGCGTGTGCATTGCGCTGCCGTCCATCCGCCTTCGCCGATGCGGTAGGCATGTGTGCACGAACCCAGCGCGCGTCCCACCAGCGCAGCATCTTGCTCTGGTTGATTGCCACCGCTGCGCTGAGCTGTCAGGCGCAGACTGCAGAGCTGGTCAACTGCAACTGCATGTGCAGGCTGCGAGCGAGCCTAAAGCTCAAGCGTGAGTGCGATGCAGGGTCCCTGTGAGGATATACCGGTACTGACGCAACAGCACAGTGCAGAGCGGCCAGCGTTTCGGTCTTTGACAGCCATACGACAGTTTAGCAGGAACACTCCGGCAACTAAACCTGCCGAGCAGCACAGCTAGATCTGAAAGTGAGGGCCCAAGCTTACACGTGGCACCGGCAGGCGGCGAATCAGTGCGGGAGGGATGGGTGCATGCAAAGTTGTGAATGCAATAGTGTGCTGAGATGCTCCTATGTAGATGCTCCTGATCTCCTATGCCCAAGTGAAGGGGGGGAGTCAGTCACACAGCCTCCTGCAGGCACAGGTCACCTGGTGCACAAATTGCACCCAGGGAGCAGCACTTTGGCAAAGCAGGCCTGACCCAAGGGTTTACACAGTACAGATTGCGGTCTGCTGGTGTTGGACTGCAGGACATATGCAAGTCTGCAATGCACGTGTTGCAAAGAAACGGCAAAACCGATGGATGCGCTGTGCGGCTCACGACCCACATGACAGGATGCTGTAGTATGGTTTGTTCAGACGTGTCAGCCTACGTCCTACGTCCGTACTCAGGAGTCGGTGAACAAGTTTGCACGTAACAGCCTCATGCAATGTCGTTCACGCCATCCCGTTTCACGCGCAAACAGTGCCGCGACATAAGGAATAGCCAAGCATCCATTGCCCAACGCCGCCACACGAATGAGCGCCGCAAAATGGCATATGGAGTGATGTACTGATATGGGTGTCCGGCAGCCGGCAGCTCACCGCAACCCAAACCCGCACGGCGCACTCACCCGCAATTGCAAGAGCACCATATACGAATACACGATACACACACTGCACAACGAATCGACAGGCCCGATACAGACGTTGGCCTAAAACCCCGGCCCAGCACAAATTCTTCAAAACTGCGCGTCAGCGCTGTGGTGGGGGCGAAATAAGTCACGTAGCAGCACCATCTTTGCAACCTGTGGATGAAAGGCTCCTTCCTTGCAGGTCATGTTCAAAACTGGGCCACGCCTTCCCCCTAATGCACGCTTTGAACACACAAAGCACGGGCGCCGATCGGGGACACGCACACACCTGAGATACCGTACGCATATGTCTACACAGCACACTGACTGTACGTCTACACACTGACTGTACATACCGCCAGTAGACTGCTGGCCCCATAACCCCTTCATTCCTGTGACAAATGCATAACTCCGCATGATGCAAGGCTGGGATGACAAAGTGTGGTGTGATGCGGGGTGTCCATGAGTCCATGGGTGCGGCCAAAGCGCATGTGGGGGGGCATACCCCCCATGATTTGGAGTCAATCACTCACCCCCCTAGTAGTGCATGCTATTGGTCCCAGGGGGATGCAGGCAGCGTGGCCTGAGGTGTAACCCCCATGGCAGCCATGACGCCCCCGCCCCCGCCAGCGCCAACCCCATCAGGAGACGTCACCGCATCGCCGCCATCGCCCCGTGCGGCGCCGTCGCCGCCGCCTCTGGCGCTGCTGCCGTTACGACCGGCACCGCCACTGCTGCTGCTGCTGCTGCTGGAGTTGCCGTTGCTGGAGGCAGGCGTGGTGCTGTTGCCGCTGCTGGTCGTGCTGCCAGGTGGATTAGTACTCCAGGGGTCGGGCGGCGTGCCGTTGTCACTCGCTGGCGGCTGTGGTGAAGGCGATGACGCGCGTTGCGGGCGTGGCGACTGTGGCCGCGTACGCGAGGACGATGAGTCAGTCGGCGGTGCGTAACGAGAGTTTGCCGGCAGCTCGCTGCCACCGCCGCCGCCGCTGCCACCAGCACCTTTTGAGGGGGCCGCGGATGCTGCCGTGCCTGCTGCTGAGGGAGTGACCCCCGGGGCGGGAGGGAAGGGGGGTGGGGGCGGCGGCGGCGGCGGCGGCGGCCACTGCCCGCGAGGCGCCCGTGCGGCGGAGCGCTCCCACAGCAGCGTCCCTCCTGCCCCTCCTCCTCCTCCTCCTGCTCCGCCGCTACCGCCACTGCTGCTGCTGTTATTGCTGCTATTGGAGCGTGCTGCTGCTGCTGCTGCGTCCTCCGGTCCTCGCCGCACCCACAGCACCGGCCCGGCCCCGGCTTCCGTGCCACCGTCACCGGCGCTTGCCCCGGGAAACACCGGGGGAGGCGGAGGCGGCGCCATGGATGCTGCCTGCACGTTGGCGGCCGCCGGGGCCGTGCTTGGGAGGGAGCCGGGTGGCAGGCCCAGGCCCGCCAGCACTCTCGCAGGCGGCGGCGGGCCGTTGTCTAGAAGCTGCTGGATGTCCCTGCGCCCAGCAAACTGGTTTGCGCTGGAAGCGGCGCTGGGTGCAGCCACAGCACCTGAATTTGCGCTCCCACCCGCTCCAGGGGCAGTTGCAGAACTGCTGCTGCTGCCCGCGACAGCTGGCGCGGCGGATGACGGGGGTGGCTCGACCGACTGGTTAGCGTCACCCGCAGCGGCTGCCCTGCTATCGGTGCCAGCGGCGGCAGCCGCCGATGGCTGAGGAGCTTCTGTTGCTGCTGTCTGATGCTTGCCGTCACCTGCCGCACCTGCCGCTGCCGCGGCCTCTGCCTTGTCTAGCGCTGTGCTGATTGCCACGAGCGTGGCTGTGACACCCACCACCACCACTGGGGCCATAACCACCGGTGAGGACAGGGTGTCCATGTTGTCTTCTATGAGCTCCTGAGTTGACAGGATTGCTTCCTGCGCAGCATCCACTGCATTTCCCACAGCTGCGAAGGGCTGTGTGAGTGACGCGAGGGATGGCATGTCAGGTGGCACGGGAAAGGAGGGCAAGGAGGGTAATAAAGGTAAGGAGGGCAGTGATGGGAGTGACGGGGCAGCTGGGAGCTGCGGCAGGGCTATGCCAAACGGCATGTTGGGTGATGGCGTTGAGTCCTGCGGACCTGCCGACGGTGCGGCAGGTTGAAGGGCTTGTTGACTCATTCCCTTGTCTGCTGCGCTGTCCGCAGGTGGTCGCTGTGCCAGGCGGTCAAACAGAGCCCGTGTGAGATCCACACCGCCGGCTTCTGCATCGGGGTCTTCAGGGCTTGGCGCAGCAGTACTATTTGCTGGCGAGGCTGAGTCGGACGCACGGTCAAGGGCGTTGACTGAGGCAGTACTTGAGGCTGCCGTGCCTGTTTGCGCCATAGGTTGGGGCTCCGAAATTACCCCTTTAGAAGGTGCAGCCGCCTGCTTGGTGGCAGGGGCTGCTGGCTCGACGGTGCTGCTAGAGGACGAGGCAGACGGCTTGAGCGAGCTTGGTTGTGGCGTATCTTGGGGTTTGAGTATGCCTGCAAGCCCAGATGCCAGCGACTGTCCTGCAGTATTGGCTTCTGGTGGCAGCAGCCTGTCTAGCCCGCTTGCTGGGGCGGGAATCTCTGGGAGCGTGTCGCTGAAGTCTGGTAATTTGGGCAGTGTCAGGCCGAAAAACGATGACGAGGACTCCGATGGAACATTTGGTCGGGTTTTGCTCCCTTCATTTGTTCTGTCTGCCGATGCACTGCTGCTGGGAAGGCTTGGCGAGGTAGCAGCACCTGGTGTTGCTGCGGCATCGGCACTTGGCACTGGCTGGCCTGCCGTGGTATTGCCCAGAACCTTGCTTGCCAGGTCGACAGTGTCTCCTGGCGACAAGATTGTGCTCTCAAACAGCTCCATGAGTTCCTCACTACTCAGCTCCTTGAGTCTGCAGCACGTTGGGTAACAAAAACGCGCTTGGGCACCGCTCAAGCTACATACTTGGGCATGAGCAAGCGACAATGCAGCAAAATGACCATTGCCCAGCACTCACCCTGCAGCAAACTCCCTCACGATAATGCGCTCCAAGCGCTGCCTTTCCATCATTACATACTGATGCGCTGGCGGCGCGCTGTCTCCACCCCTATACACACACAGCGCGGTTGAGATAAGACGCGACCCCTGGCTGTTTGTGAAAGTCACAGCAAAACGCCTCTTTGCACACGTGCCCTCTTAAGCAGCGTACCTGTTCAGCCTAGCATGCGCAAGCGGTGGGGCCGCTGCTGTGGCGCTCAGAAGGACTGCGGCTGAAGCCAACGCAGTTAACATTTGCGGCGTTTGGACTGCTGTCCAAGCCAAGTCCTTTCCGCGAGCGCTCTTGCCATCTGCGCTTCCTCGGGCCCTAGTCTGCAACCGTGCCGACACAGGCCTATTCAGCAGATTGCCGCTGCTTGGGCCTGAGGTCCAACCGACTACGCCTTGTCTCAGCATATGTGTGCTGCCCTTGGCTTCTCACTCGTTGTGATAACCATAGAAAAACAGCGTAGCATCAAGATGGTGGGGCAGGCGGGCTTTTTAAAGTTGCCGAGGCAGTGTCAGCTTATCAGCTGCATTGACACGCTTGGGTGTCGGAGACAAGTCTCCGCAGCGCATGGAATGATGATTAGCGGTTGGCATCACACCAACATAGCGGCATGCCTTTGGTTTGCATTCATCCCGTTGAGTGCACAGTGTGCGTGTGCACGCCTTGCACCCAGGGGTCCGAAAAGTGCCCACAGCGGTGCTTCACAATTCGGTCTTGAGAGCCTGGAAGAAAGCGCTAAGGATGAAAAAAGAGAGCAAGCTCATCGTTGCTGGCCAGCTTCGGGGGCCTGGCCAGTCCGAACCGTCGCCAACGGGAGTGTCGTTGATGCGCTTGATGTTGTACGCCAACACCGCCCCGGAAGCAATGAAGCCCAGAATCAAGCCAGGCGTCACAAGCGCATCGCCCCCAGAGTTAGCAATGAAGCCACCCACTGCAATCGCTGCCACACCTGCAGGCAGGAACAGTCGAGTGATTGGGCGCCACCCCGGCTTGCAACGCTACAAAGGGAGCAGCGGTGTGCGCGTAAGCCAAGCAAGGCAAAGCCATGAAGTTGGTGTCCAAAGTTCATGTGCAGCAACAACCTCTTGCTGTCGCTTGAGCTTGTTCGAATAGCAAGAACCACCCCCTGACCAGCACAACTTCCATCACTCAGCTCGTGTACGTACCAGGAACAAGAGGGATGAGCTCTGGACGTCCCGGGATGCCTTCTTCAACTTGGCCCCTGTCATGTAAACACGTTACAAGCAGGATGCTTCCAGGTTATGGCCTGGTAGCCTGCCTGTGAGCAAGGACCTTGGACGCCCAGACTCACCGCGTGTATACGTACTCCGCACCAGCTACTGCAGCAAAAGCTATGCTTTGCTGCAATACGGCAAATCCCGTGGAGGCCTCAATGTAGGCACGCGGCACAACCTTGGTCCGCTTGCTGCTCACTCCAGCCGCGAAGGGCCGCAGGCACCTTGTCGCCGCCAGTGCCATCGCTCAGTATCTTACAAAAGGTCAGAGTAGGATATCCAGTGTTGAGATGAGGTGGTCTTTGTGGGGCCTTGTGAAGCGCCAATTTAGGCTGAGAAGCAATTCAGCACAGATCCCGCATCAACGCATCATCCGTTCTAGGGTGGACGCTGATTTGGGGCGTGTTGGCAGAGGATTCACAGCAATGCACGCTGGACATATGACAGATGGATGTAGTGACTTTGACGTACTTGCTTGCCATGGAGGTTTTTGTGACGTAGTGCTCTCACCACGTGCAGTCCCACGCTGTTTTGTTGCCCTGACGACAGTTCCGACCTTGTAAAGAGTCCTGTGGTGTCTCTTGAGCTGATTGTAATGGTTTAGCGTGGCTATGCAGCCTCTGCATCACATGGACATGCAACAACTGTGGGATTCTGTTGGACTTTGGCCGGTGCTGGCGTATGTCTCAGGTGGCTATCTGCAGGACATTGAGCGCAGCTATCAGAACCAGGTATACACCACGCTGGCAGTTTTTGTCCGCTGTTGAGCTACTGCAAGCGTCCTGCCTCTGCTGCCCCCAACCGCCCGATGTGTCGAGCTCCCTCACCGCTTTGGATGCCTGAAATAGCAGGCGGGGGTGGTGACTAGCTTTGTGCCTTTGCCTTTCAGGCTAACTTGAACGACTTGTCCAAGCTGCTGGTGAGCTTCAGCATTACAAGGGCAGATTTCTTGACACAGCCAGGCGAGGACGACGCCGACACGCTGCACATCCTGCAGATTCAGCGGTTGTGGCTCGCCGCGGCTCCGGCTTACACTTCCTGTCCTGCAGCTGGGGCTTGGATTGTCCTATCACACCCGCACCACAGGGGCAAGCTGGTTGCACGACGGTTGGCCGGAGTGCAACTTGGTGAGCTGTGCACAAGTCCGATGCGCCCGCCTGCCAATCCTACCTGCTGTGCAAGCCACTTTCATACACAAGAGCCCTCCTTGTCTTGCAGGTACGGATGATCGCGATGCCAAGGTGGTTCTGGACGATGGGTGCGTCGCTGCACTTTCAGCTGTTCATCCTGTGTCATACCAGGAACTGCCTGTGGAGCAGCAGCTTGATATAGCGTCTGAGGTCAGCTCAGCTGTCAGTTCCGGTCTGCTGCAGAAGCCAACCACTGCTGAGGTGAGGTATGCGTCCCTGGTGTGCACGGCCGCGAGTTGCTGCCGTGCAAGCCACTTTCCGCATGCGTGCTGCGCACACTGACCAGCTCTGATGTGTTTCCCCTTGTATTACCTGAGGTGCAAATTTCAGGTTCTGCAGACGCATTGTGTACTCCACGTTTTAGCTCAATCAGACTCGCAGGACTTGGCAACCCTAGTGCAGGCGCTGGAGGCTTTGGTGCAGAGCGCTGCAACGGCCAGCTCTGAAATCACAGGCAGCTCCAGCAGCAAGCTGCTGCAGGAGCAGTTTCATACCTCTGTCTGGCCGATGCTTGAGCAGCACTTCCAGGCCACACGCGCTGCGATGCTTCAGTGGCGTGAGGAGTGGCTAGGCCAAGTGCTTGCAGGGCTACAAGTTCAGCAAGCGCCTGCAGTGCAGGGCTCGTTGGAAGAAACCCAGCCTGCGCTTGCTGCAGCTGTTGCTGCGGCGGGCTGGTACAAGGAGGCCGCGGCGCGTGCACCTGCGCTGACATCCGTGCCGCGTTCGTGGGCACGGCTTGGTCCTTCGGCTACGATTGTACAGCCCGTTGAGGCAGCCCAGGCAGAGGTGGAAGCACTGGCCTCAGCCTTCACGCCTTCAGGAGTATGCAGGACCCAAATGGTGACCCACATGGAGACCCAAATGGAACTTGTGCTCGCTTCGCAGCGTCAACACGATGGAGCATGCAGCTTGTCAGACACCTCACTGCTTGACAGCAGCCAGCAGCAGCAGCAGCAGCAGCAGCAGCAGGACAATCAGGACCAGGATAAGCAGCAGCACCACCACCTGCAACAGGCACGATCAGCTGCCCCTCAGGAGGTCCTTAGCGACACCGCAGCTTCCCATGCCAGCAGCGCCGCGCTGGTGGAATCCTCTGCTCCTCCTGCTGCGCCCTCCACCCCAGCTGCCACAGCGCCTGGCACAGCATTCCGGGCCGCCGCCGCAGCAGTAGCACTTCCCATAGCTCAGGCGCATGCGGAGGTAATAACTCACAGGACGACACGTTGCTCGCCTTCAGACGACGCATCGGCTCTGCCCACGGATGCCTCCGTGGCAGCTGCGGGTGAGGTGCCCTGTGCTGAAGCGGCGCCAGCCATGATGGGCCCTGTCGGTTCCGGTGCAGGTGCTGCCAGTCAGCAACCTGCATCAAAAACCGACGCGGTCCTGTCTGGGTCAGCGTGTGGGGCGCTGCCAGCAGGACCCGTGCTTGTACAGCAGCCACCAGCTGCGCTGGCCCCAACAGGGCATGGTCATGGGCCAGCGGCAGGTTCAGCACCGCGACCAGCGGCAGCGCATGCAGCACAGGCTGGTCTGCTGGTCCTGGCCGTTGGCCACGCAACAGCGGCTGTGGCTGCAGCACCCGCGTCACAGCTGGCACTGGCGCCGCCTGGAGGCAGCCCGAAAGGTCAGCGTGGATTCCAGGGTGGGGCGGACTGGGGGCGGGCATTTTTTCAACCTGTGCATGTCAGTGTCAGATCGCGACGCATATCAGCATATGACTAAAGTGTAGGAAAAGGGCCTGCGGTACCTGCAGGCTCCAGTTGCGACATGCAGACATGCTGCATTTGCATTCGGGGCGGCCCACTTGGTGTGCGGGCCGGGCTTCCTGCTTGCCCCTGTGCACCTCCCAGGCTGGGCCTATGGAAGTGGGAGGGAGCTTGGGCTTGTGCACATCTGTCGGGCAGCTTGTCGCATCGCTGACACAACCCTCCTGCCGCGGCTGTCATGCACTCCGCATTTCCGCTGGAGCAGCAGCAGCAGCAGCGCCATCACCGCCACGCTCGCCTGTACTGGCGGCAACAGCGTATGCGGACCCGGCTCATGCCAAGGAGCCGAGGGTGGAACTGCAGGCCACCAGCGCAGTCCCTGGACATGACGGTGCTCAGGCGATGACCCACAATGCCGTGGCTCACGAGAAGCGCGAAGAAGCACACCACCGGCCGCCGGCTGCCAACGAGGGAGCGTCAGCGCCCACCGGCCGCCCCGCTGATCTTGTTAGCAAGGCGGGTCCTGCCACGCGCGCTGCAACTGCTGGTGCTGGTGCTAGTGCTGGTGCTGGTGCTGGTGCTGGTGCTGATGCGGCCGTGCTGGTGAGCGCATCCTCCGATGCCAAGCAGCACCGGACGCGGCAGCACGCAGCAGCTTGCTCGACCGTTGCTACTGGTGCCGCCAGGGCAGGTGCTGCGAGTCGCAAGCCTCAAGCCAAGACCAGCGCATCACCGGCGCAGCTGCTTGCCGCGGCTTCAACGCTCGCACCGACGCCGCCACAGGCAGGCGCAGCCGCAGACTGTGCAAGCGCCAGGGCGAGGCGCAGGCACGGCCGTGCCTTCCCCTTGCGCGCTGCCTGATCAGCCGTCTGGCCCCTGCCTGCCCAAGTTCAAACGCATCCAGCTGTCGCCTGAGCTGCAGGCGGCGCTCGACGCGGTGTTCCGCACGCATGACGCCGTGTGTGTGGTCGCGGCATGCCTGGTGGCCGCTCTCACTGGCCCGGAGCAGCGCAACAGCGTGTCGCTCAACGAACTGGGTCAGGCGCTCGCTGCGGAGGGCGTGCCCAAGAGCAGACCCCTGGGTCAGATGGTCAAGGCGCGCCCAGCGGATTTTGAAATCGACGCCGACGGATCTGACCCAGATCGGCGTGACCCACTCAACTCGCGCCCCCAGGCCTCCATCCAGCCCAGGAGCACCGTGTCGCTGAGCTACGGCCTGCGGAAGCGGCTGGGTTTGCCCACTCGGCTCCTGCAGCAGCTGCGGCTGCTGTTGCCGGACAGGCCAGAGTGGCGGGCGGTTCAGAGCGGAGGCAACGAGCCCTGTCAGCGCCGCCAAGGTCAGCAGCCGGATGAGCCAAGCGCATCAGTTGTGGGCATCCTCCGCAGCTGCTGCCACAAGCTACGTAAAGCTCCCGGTGGGGAGTGCGAAGCACCGTATGCAGACCTCCTGGCTTGCGTCGAGCGGCACAGCCTGTGGCCGCTCATCGCCGCCGGCCTCCTGAGGGTACAGGCTGAGGACCCGCCTCGGGGCGGGCTCGGCAGCACACTGGCGTCTGCTGCAGGTCTGCCCCCGCTACGCGTGCTTCTGGAGGCTGAGGGGGACGTGTTCCAAGCGGAATGGGAGCGCGTGGCAGGCGGCGGCGTGCGCAGGCTGTGTTACCGACTGAGCACGGATGCGAAGGAGAAGCTGGCCAAGGCAGCAGCGGAGGATGCGCGCAGCGCTGAGCGGTACAAGCAGGTGCGCAACAGCAAAGCTGAAGTTTCATACGTAAGGGGGGATGTTGAGGGTGTTGTGTCTGTTGGCTGGAGCCACGTATTGTGCGTGACTGATCCGTTGCCTGCATTCCTGCATGCATGGCCAAGGTGTCCATGCGCATGTGAAGAGTGGCAATGCGCCCGTGTCCATGCAAGCATGTCGTTGTGCGCGAGTGGCATGCACGCTGACCGCCGCCGTGCAGTACGTGGGTGGGATGGGATGCTGCGGGTGCTGGTGCGCCGTGCATGGGGCCTTGTATCACACATGATTGCAGCCTGCAGGTCATTTCCGCGTTTACGGGTTAAGCGGTTAGCACATCTCATCAGCACGTGCAAGCGCCAGCACACGCTCAGCCGATAATGAGTTGCTGGGCGGTAGTGGAGTTACAGGCTAGATCACGGCCTTGCTGGTGTTTTGTTTCGGGGTGCGGTGTGGTACAATTCACGAGACGGGGGGGTGAAATTTTCTAAGTCATTTGTGCACCACCACAAGCGACATAACCAGACCCTGTTAAAACGTTATAAAATGGCGTAGTATGCCTATTACCAGTGACTTGCCATGGCACCATCTGGGGTCACCATGGCCATGGCGCTCGTGGGTGCTCACGGTGCAGACTGCAGAGCGAGAGTGTCGGGTGGCACAAGGCAGCCATTGTGCCCAAGGAGCCGTATGCATTCTTGTAGCTGTGGCTGCCATAGCAGTTGGAAAGCAGGAGCAGCGGCGCCACCGCTTCTGTTTTCAGCCCGGAGCACGCACCTTGCGCGCCCCGAATCAGGATAGCACGCACGAACAAGCCAATGCAGCTTCTCAACCTCAAAGCGCGTTACTCGCTGCGCATATATGCGCCTCCTGCTTTATAGGAACAGGTTTCCTTGCTGGGTGTTGCTCGGGTGTCAGTCTTATCCGGTCAACGTGTCACCCGAGCACCTTGACCAGCACTTGAAGCAACCAACAAGCACACTGCCACCGTGAAACAGTTCGCTCCAGCTTGGTTTAGATACAGTGTCAACGCCATATGATGCTAGCGCCGGGCCGGCGGAGTGCAGCTTAAAGTACTCGTCGGTCGACTGGCAAGCAAGATGATGAGAGCAGAGCCTTGCCCGCACAGGAAGGCCAGTTCTTTGTAGCAGCTGTTCCGCAGTACTGCGCCTAATCAGCTTGCCTCAGCCTGACACCAGAGCTTGGTCTAACCAGCGGCGTCGCTGTGCACCAAATCTTTGACCGGCAACGCAGCGCACACCACCACCCGGTTGCACAGGTCCATCCAGGTGACTGCGACTCTGCTTTCGCGCCTAGACTGAACATATTACTCGGGGCAATAGGCTGGCAGAGCAAGCTCAAGGGTCAAACGTGCAGGCTCCTGCAACCTGCACCAGAGGTGCTCGGCCCCGCTTCCCATCCGCTCCCACAGACCGAACCGTTGGCCTTGTCTATATAGCGTTTTAAGTATTTGTTGGGGTCTTTGCAGGCAGGGTATATGCAGGGCTGGAGGATTTCCCCAACGGAAATGTGCTGATTGACTTAGAAAATTTCACCCCCCCGTCTCGTGAATTGCATCACCCTCCACCCTTTGTTTCGTACACCTGCCGCCACATGGGCCCTGTGTGATTTGAGTCGTGCTGCCTGTGCCTCTGCACGCTGACACTGACAGGCAGTGGCGGGGAAGCCTCAGCTTGACCACCTCAGCCAGCAGTCGCCTGCACAGAGCCCGGAGGCTGCAAAGCCTCAAACATCCGGTCAGCAGCCCGCCCAGCAGCCGGACCAGCAGCAGCAGCGTGCCAAGCAGCAACCACGGGCCCCTGAGCAGCGACAGCAGCAGCCTTATCAGCAGCCCACCAAACAGCTGGAGCCTGTCCAGCAGCAGCAGCAGCAGCACTCCAAGCACCCGCAGGCCACTGGGCAGCGACAGCAGCAGAAGGCAGCCGAGCAGATTGCCGCGGCGCCGCTTACACAGCTGCAGGCCGGTGCCACGGCCCTGCCATTGCCACCAAAGCAGCGCCCCAAGGAGCAGCAGCAGCAGCCTGCCAAACAACCACGGCCGCAGTCGCCGCCGCAGACGTCTCAACAGGGGAAACATCCCCGTGGCGGCGCCGATCATGAGCAGGGCGGCGATCAGGCGAAGGCCGCCACCCAAAGCAAACGGCCTCACATTCAGTTTTCATTGCTGCCAGGCGGCCGAGCTGCTGCAAGCGCTGCGCATGGAGCTGCCCCTACCGCTGCCCCCCCTGCCACCCCCCAGCCGCCTGCTCCAGCCGCTTCTGTGCAGCCGACGGCCTCGCTTGATGCCACCACGACCGCCACCGCCGCAAGCCCTCGGCTTGCAGCAAAGCGCAGCCTTGTCGACAAAGCAGCGGATCAGCGCGGCGAGGACGGTCTATCTGGGCCGCCACCAAGCAAACGGAAGGCGCTCGCTCCGCCTTCTTCTGGAATTGGAACTGCCGCTGCGGCGGTCCCGCTCCTGGCAACTACTGCTGCCCCTGGGGCGCGGTCGTTGTCTGAAGCGGGGCCGACGCGTGCCGCTGCCACCACGACTAGGAGAGCGCTAGCTGGTCACGTGCATGGCAAGGTTGAGCAGGCGGCAGCAGCGGTGCCACCTCAGCACGTGATGGCGACAGCGGGTGGTGCAGTGTCGGACGCGCAAGCACCACCGCGTGTCGCAGGTGCCGCAGGGGCGACAGCGGATGGTGCTGCAGCGTCAGACGCGCAAGCACCACCGCGTGTCGCACGCGCCGCGGTGGTGCTTGCGCGTCTGACGCTGGTGGTGGCGGCGGTTGATGCTGCAGCGTCGAATGCGCAAGCACTACCGCATGGCGCAGGTGCTGCAGCAGCGCCGCTGCAGCAGCTGGGAGCGTCAACTGGAGCCCGGCGTGTGTCGCTGCTGCCAGCCAGCGCTGAAGCGATGCAGCTTGCATCAAACACACCGACGCTGGCGCGGGCAGCCGTGGTGCAAGGCGCAGCTACCGCACCCGCTACTGCGGGCCCTGCTGCATCCGGCGAGCATATCTTGCATGGGCAAGGTCTGTATGCGGGTGCTGGCCAATCATCAGCAGGCGCCGCGCCTGCAGAGCGCAACCACGATGCGTTGTACCCGTTACATGGTAGACCTGGAGCTGGACCTGGACCTGGACCTGGACCTGGACCTTCTGGACATTTTTCTGAGGCGGAACCGGCAAAAGGAGCAGCAGCTGTAATGCTGATGTCAGGGTTGGCATCAGCAGGACAAGCAGCAGCAGCAGCTTCACCGCCGCCAACGTCCGCCGCAGAGCCGCCAGGATCCCACATGCCTGCTGCTGTGCGCACCAGCGCGGCTGCAGGCACAGCGCAGGGCAGCGGTCCTGAACAACGGGATGCCCTGGCGGCCGTACATGACAGCAATCATCGCGAAGAGCTTGGTGAGGAAGAAGATCTGGATCTCGGTCACCATGACTCCGACGAGGATCAGCGGCAGGAGCAGGAGCAGGAGGAGCGGGGTGCTGGACATGACTACATCCGAGCAACAGCGGCATCAACACCAGCCGCAACAGTGGCGGCGGCAGCCGCGGCAGCGCCTCTTGGGCGATGCAGCAGCGCTGCGAAAGGCACCGAGAAGGACCTGACGGAGCAGCCGCTCTGCGAGCCGCAGTTGCCGGCATGCGAAGCAGGACCGCCGGCGGACATTTCGCAGCGTGTGAAGCTGCAAACGGGCGCCGGCCAAGGGTCAGCGCAACGGGCAATGCCACCACCATCCAGT
Organism: Chlamydomonas asymmetrica; assembly: GCA_001662385.1. NCBI lineage: Eukaryota > Viridiplantae > Chlorophyta > Chlorophyceae > Chlamydomonadales > Chlamydomonadaceae > Chlamydomonas > Chlamydomonas asymmetrica. Next base: position 48,052 of record BDDA01000496.1, read on the forward strand.
CGCCAGGAGCAGCTGCGGGTGCAGCAGCAGAAAGGCGCGGCGCCTTCTCCTGCTGGCGTCATGGCAGGGTCAGCGTCAGCGGCCTCGGGGCCGAGGACGTTCCCTCCCGGACGAGCTGCTGGTGGTGGCGGTGGAGACGCAGGCGGCGCTGCCAAAGGTGCCAAGGCGCTGAGCGGCACTGCTGCCGCTGACACCGGCTCGCCCGGCAAGGCCGCCACACACAAGCTCCTGGTGTTCAAAGTCCCACCGCCTGAACTGCAGTGGCGGCCCGATCCAGATCCAATCCCACTGCCGCTCGGCGGCGCTTCCAAGCCGCCTGCGGTACACGGCGGCAGCGGCAAGCCGGGCCAGGTCACCGCACCGCCAAGCCGTGCGTCAGGCCCTGTGCGCAACGATGGAGGAGGGCAGGGGAACCAGCAGCGGAAGCAGGGCGAGCGCTCCGCCGGGCGTGCAAGCGCAGCGCCGGCGGGTGCACCGGTGCAGGCCTCGGTGCCGCACACGGCCAAGCCACCCCAGGGACAGCGCACGCAGGCCATGAAGCGGGGCAGAGGCCAAGGCCGAGGCCAGGTGCGGCCGCCACCTCTGAACGCGAGTGGTCCGGGCGGCCGGCCGCAGTGGCAGGACTGCCTGTCAGTTCGCAGGCGGGGCCCTGGCGGCCACCAACAGCCGCCAGCGGGTGAGGGGGACGGGCCTGTCGGCCACGACTGTGACGAGTATGGCGCAGGCCATGCCCCTAGGCGTGGCGGCAGGCCCGCCCCTTCACGCCATGAGTCGCATGCACCTGTGCAGGGGAGGGAGATCGGCTGGGATGCCGCACCGCCAGCCGATCCAAGGCGCGCGAGCCCTTTCAAGGCGCGCGAGCCCTTTGGCATGGCGCTTGCTGATGATCTTATGCTCGCACAGCAGGCAGCCCCCGAGAACCACACGCACCAGTACGATTTGTTGATGGCGTTCCATCGTAGACACGGGTCCCAGATGGCGCCCGCACCTGCTGCTCAACAGGCCACTGGCAGCTATGCTGCCGCTGCCGCTGCCTACCCGGCTGACACCATGAGCCGGCAGCAACCGCAGCAACGCTACTTGGGCCAGCTCCTGCCGAAGCAGCAGCAGTACCAGGCCCAAGCCCTGCAACCGCAGCAGCACCGCCAGGCCCAGGCCCTGCAGCAGCAGGAGTACTCGGATGACTACCCAGATGATCACTCGGATGATCACTCGGGTGAGTACTCGGATGATCACTCGGATGACTACACGGGTGACTACAACTTCATATGCACTGATGCAATCCATGAATGGCCAGATAGGCCAAGTGATGTAAGTCAACCAACCACGGGTGACTACACGGCTGACTGCACGGATGACACATCCGATGTCGCGGATGACGCAACTGCGAGCACACGCACGAACCAGCAGCAAGGTCAGCAGTACTACCCGGCTGCAGAGCAGCAGGGGCACTACCAGGACCAGCTTCTACGGCAGCAGCAGCATGACTACGATGACTACGAGGAGCAGCGGCGGCTGCAGCAGCAGCACACCCAGGCGCAGCTGCTGCCGCAGCAGCAGCACACCCAGGCCCAGCGTCAGCTGCGCTCGCGGCAGCCGCAGCAGGGGCACACGCCAAAGGGGAAGCCTCAGCCGCCGCAGAAGAAGAAGCAGAAGAAGCATTAGCACCAGGGCCAGTTGCCCGGCTAGAGCAGCCCCCAGCTGGCCGCTGACGATCCCTGCGCTCCGCGTCGTTGTCGCCATTCAGCACTTTTGTGATGGGCGGTGTTGGCTCAGTAGCATGCATTGCAGCAGGGCGCAGCAGCAGCAACAGCAGCAGCAGCTCCTGTGCTGGCCTGCTGTGCCAGCTGACACCCTGGGGTGTCAGTCTAGCACCCCGTCTGCCATCCACACATTTGCTTGCACGGCATGCCGGCGTTTGTATGACAAACTGACTCCGGACGTTCCTTGGTGGCGAGCAACTGCAACTACAGTGGCCGGAGGCTTTGCACGTACTCGTTGCTTGTTGCCAGGTGCCTGACGCTTACGGCGCTCACCGCCACACGCGTGTCAGGGGGCAGTGCACCGAGACTGCTTCTTGGGGGCGAGCAGGCAGGCCTGCGCCCTGTCAGCGCCCCTGTTGTACCGCAACGCGCCGTTGTGTGGCATTTACCTCAGCACTTGCCATTCGCGTCGGAGTCCGCCTCGTGCTGAACGCGGCGAACCTGATCGCCGACGTCTGCGCTGCCAGGTGGGAGCACTGGCAGGGCTGCATCAGCAGCGCGCCTGTCGTGCTGCCTCCGCCTGCCGCCTGCCGGCCGCCTGCTGTGCTAGCTGCGCCTTACGCCCCTGGGCCCGCGCTGCATCCCGTTACCGCGCCCTGTAGCCGACAGCGGATGCGGACCACAGTTGCGGAGCATGGGCCGGGCGGGGCGCTCTTGTGAGGCGGCCCCCTAGCGATGAGGGAAGGAGCTGGAGCGAGGAGGGCGGCAGCTGGAGCGAGGAGGGCGGCAGCTGGAGCGCCTATGCCAGGTGGCCGGATGCTGTTGTGCATGGACCGCGGGGGGCGGTCGGCTGGGATGCCGCAACTGCAGCAGCGGCCGGCATGGCTGGGGGCGTGCTGTTGATGCCGGGGCTTCCGCCGCCGGCACTCATGGGGGTGCGATGCTGCCGGCCGGCACTGGTCTTGCTAGTCTTGCGCTCCCCGACACCCTCATCGCGTTGCAACGCTAAGCTCCTCGGCGCCACGTTTCAACAGCACTTGGTCTGGTTGGCTTGCTGCTAGTACTGCCATTACAGAGGAGGTGTTGCTAAAGTTGTGACTGCATCACAGATGTATCCGGGTATCGATTTGCAACTCCACCTCATCTCCCTTGGGCGGTAATCCAGGCCCGCTTGCCGTACTCTTCCCTATCTTCACCGCTTGCTTTCGTTGAGCAGTACATTGGTTGCAAGCATGCAGGCACGCTGGAATCCCCCGGCATGAGCGAGTCCTGGCGTGTGGGCGGGCAGCAGCTGCGGGCCGCCGGCGGTTGCTCGGGCTGCATCGTTGGCACTTTCAAAAGCGCGGCACCGTTGCAGGTGGCCTAAGACAGCACCTAATGTTTTGGTCCATGTCATGCAGTCCAGGCGATACAATTGCGCCTCTTGAGGCGCTGGCATCATCTGGCCAAGTTGTGTTTTGCCAACGCTGCCACCGTTTCCCCCTACAGACACGTGGAATAATTGGACGGCTGCAGCTAGGACTCGGCCTCACACTAACCGTAATTGCCACAATGCATGACTGCGCATGCGTCGCGCATTTCGGCATGTGCTACGGTTGTGTGCATCACAAGTGCAACCTGAAGTACATCCCCTTTGAATATTCTGCCAGTTATGCAGCGTGTTATGTCTAGTTATGCGCTTGAGTGACTGTAGTGGCATGCGTGTTGCAGCACCTCACCTCGCTGCAGCGGCAGGGTGTAGGATAGCGCAAGTGCCAGTATGTTGTCCTGCCCTGAATGTTGCCTTGACTGTCATCCGAACCGCACGCTTTGGCGCCGGGCTGGGGATTCAGGTGCTCATGATGTTGCACCGCGAGACAGGCTGTCATTTGGTACAGTAATGAGTAATCTACCGCGTGTGTTTGTCCGAGAGATCAGTGCGCTGTTGGTTGTGTGAATGAACGGCCAAGCACGCGCGCTGCGCTTCACCGTTGGCTGCTCAAATCTGTTGGTGGGCTCAACCGCATGCAGGTGAATACGTCCATGCATGCAAGCATAGCGTAGTGTGCGCTGTGTGCCCTGTGCAGCCCACTTAACTTTACTATATCACTCTGCATGTTGCTGGTGTATGCATGGAGAACGCGCCTGTGCGTCGCTGATGTAAGGTTGTTACGCTGGTGAGCAGGACGGGGGGCGCATCATCCAGCGTTTGCCAGCGGGTGCCTCACGGCTGCCTGCCGCTCCACACCAGCCAGGGGTCACTCGCGGTTCACTGCTTGGTTACATTGTGTATTTGTTGGCTATCAACGACAGCATCCACCTGTCGGTTGTTGTATAGTTTGTTGTCGACTGTGCTCTGTTGACCCAGCGAGCTGCATACGCATGTCCTGCCTGATTGACGAGGCGCTCAGGAATCAGATCCAGGCACGCCGTGTACCGCCCACTGCATGCCAGCCCGCATGACAAGGATCAGGGTAGTACCGACACCCCAAGTCAACGGTGCATGCGAGCAGTGGCCCCTCCCCCGCAGACATGCAGCTCATCGAGGCTTGTGCACTGGCAGCAGACTCGCAAACGGAGCGCAGCCGCAGTCTCACGTCTGACCTCTACGGGTGCAGTGTCCATGGTATGGGGTACTGCACCACTGCCCGGCCCTGGTGCTGGTGTGTGCACATGGACACAAGCTGAACCATAGCGTGCGCCGCTGCAGGCTTATCACACCAGCTACCATAGGCACCGGTTTGCGTCAATTTAAGGGTGGGAAGCATGCAGCAATTTGATTCGTTGAAGGTCGGCTGACCCACATCCGACCCTCAACGCCACCTATATAGGGCACCCATCCACCTTATACCTTAATCGTCGCAGAGCGTACGGTGTTTTACCTGACAGTCCAAGAGTTTACAGTGAAGTCTGGGGACGAGCAACTTGTTCGCTTCATCTTTAAGGAGTACCCTGATGGCACTCCCGCTCTTGCATAGGCCCCTTTGGCGCCTGGTGAACTGTTCACAGTAGTTTGGCGTGGATATCACCTATTTGCAGTGGCCATATGGAAGTCAGCAAGCTATGGGACCTTACTGGACTTCGGCCGCTGCTGGCTTACGTCACAGGCGGCTACTTGCAGGACGTTGAGCTTGGCTATGAGAATCAGGTGTGCACTGAGCTTGCATTAGGTGTTGAGATATCTCAAGCATTGTTACTGCTGTCGTGTAGTCCTCCACCAAACCGCGCTCAGTCCCTGACCGCGCTTGGAAATGTTCCCCATGGACACCTGAATAGCAGGCAAGGGTTGTTGGTGGCGTTGCTTGTTAACCTTTCAGGCTGACCTGAGCGACTTGCAAGTCCTGCTGGCGAGCTTCAATATCACAAGGGCGGATTTCCTGACACAGCCTGGCGAGGACGACGCCGACACGCTGCACATCCTACAGTTCCAGCGGTTGTGGCTCGCCGCGGCACCAGCCTGCACTCCCTGTCCCGCTGCTGGGGCGTGGATTGTCCTATCACACCCACACCACGGGAACAAGCTGGTTGCACGACGGTTGGCCGGAGTGCAACTTGGTGAGCTGAGCACACCTGGCCATCTGCGTCTGCCTGACCTGACAACGAGAATGACACACAAATCCCAGAGCCTTTCCTGGCTTTGCAGGTACGGACGATCGCGATGCCAAGGTGGTCGTGGACGACGGATGTGTTGCTGCAGTTGCAGCTGTTCACCCTATGCTGTACAACGAACTGCCGGTGGCGCAGCAGCTTGAAATTGCTGCTGAGGCGGCCTCAGCTGTCACTGCCGGTATGCTGCAGAAGCCAACCATCGCTGAGGTAAGTCAACGTTTGATGCACACACCGCTGCATGTGTCCCCAGCCCAAGCCGGTTTGCACGCACGCTCTTGGCATGTCCTTGTGCAGTATTCCCCCTTGTAACACCTGAGTTGCAATTTGCAGGTTCTGCGGACACATTGTGTGCTACACGTTTTAGCAACGACTTCACAGGACTTGGCGTTCCTAGTACGGGCACTGGATAGTTTGGCGGTGAGCGCAGCAACAACTAGCAAAGAAGACCCCAGCAGCAAGTTGATACAGGAGCAGTTCCATGTTTCTGCCTGGCCACTGCTCGAGCAGCTCTTCCAGGCCACGCGTGATGCGGTCCTTCAGTGGCGTGAGGAGTGGCTAGGCCAAGTGCTGGCAGGGCTAAACGTTCAGCAAGCACCTGCAGTGCAGGGCCCTTTGAAAGAAACCCAGCCTGCACTTGCTGCAGCTGTCGCTGCGGCGGGACGGTACAAGGAGGCCGCGGCGCTTGCAACTGTGTCAGTGTCTACGACGACACAACACATTCAAGCAGCTACCGTTGTACAGCCTGTTGCAGCAGCCAAGGCACAGGTGGAGACACCATCCTCTACTGCAACAGCAGTCGACAGTGGTCAACCACTTGCTCAGCGTACCCAGTTGGGCCAGGCCAGCATGTCAAGCGATTGTTCGGCAGATGCATGTGGTAAAATTGCCATAGTGAAAAGTTCAGGGGACAATACCAATGCAGCGGACGAAAAAAGTGGGGCCTTGACTTCCAAGCCCTGCTCGGTAGCTGATGCCGTGCCTGGGTTGAGCCTCGTGCAGCAGTCTCCAGCGACAACATCAGGTGCAGGGGCAACCTTAACGAACGTGGCTGCTAGCGTACCCATACGCTCCAAGTCGAAGTGGGGTGCACCGGTCCAAGCACCCGCGCTGTGGGCAAGCACTCACCCACCAGGCCTGAGCTCAACGGCAGTACCGCTGGGCGTGGTGGTTCCTACAGGTGCACCAGCAGCAGCATGGCAGCCGCCTGTACCTGCGGCTTCTAACCCTCCCACAAGCACATCCTCTAGGTTTGGCACTGCGCCCCCGCTGCTTGTGCCACTCCCGCACTCCTGGCCCACACCCTGGGCCCTAGCCCCGGTGGCAACGACGGCTCCGATCCTGCCGACACCGTCGCCACCGCCACCGCCACCGCCACCACCGCCGCCACCGCCCTTTGCAGCTGCATCACTGACAGGCGCAGCAGCACGCGTGCCGTCAGGAGCAGACCCGACCCAAATGGCGACCCAAATGGCGACCCCAGTGGTGACCCAAATGGTGACCCAAATCGAACCCGCAGTCGCTTTGCCGCGCCATCCGGATGGAGCATGCAGCTCATCAGACATGTCACTGTCAGACACCCAGCAGCAGCAGCAGCAGGCACGATCAGCTGCAGCCGTGGAGGTCCTTGGCGACACCGCAGCTTCCCGTGTCAACAGCGCCGCACTGGTGGAGTCGTCTGCACCTCCCGCTGCGCCGTCCACCCCAGCTGCCACCGCGCCTGGAGTGCCATTCCAACCAACAGCATTGCTGCTTGGAACCCTGGTGAAGGCAGAGGCGGAGATAGTAACGGCAACAACGACGCCGGCAACCCGCAGCACCTTGGTGGTTCCGGCACAGCTTCTCAGCAGCTGCGTGGTATCAACAGATGGCAATGCAGCTGCGGCAGTTGTCGCCGCTGCACCTGCAGCCGCAGTGCTGCCAGCCCTCCCTGATGTGCCAGCTGCCGCACGCAACCCCACCGCCGCTGCCATACCAACCAGCGTCACCGCCGCCACTGCCCCTGGCAATACCACCCGCCAAGCGTCCTCTCACGCTCCCCTCATATTCGCTCTGCCCTTGGATGCCTCCGTGGCAGCTGCGGCTGTGGGCTCCGCTGGTTCCGGTGCAGGTGCTGCCAGTCAGCAACCTGCATTCACAGCTGCACTGGCCCCAACAGGGCATGATCATGGGCCAGCAGCAGGGTCAGCACCGCGACCAGCGGCAGCGCACGTAGCGCAGCCTGGCCAGCCCATCCCGGCCCCCGGAGACGCAGCCGCGGCTGTGGCGGCAGCAGCAGCAGCAGCAGCAGCGTCAAAGCTCGCGCTGCCACTGCCTGGAGGCAGCCCGACAGGTGAGCGTGGATTCAAAAGGGGGCTGGAATGGATTGCCCTTATCTACCAGCCACCCCTGCGCGCGTTACTGTCCGATGGTGACGTGTGTGATGAGTGTGTGACGCAGGGCGACTACCGGTGCGGTGAAAGGGCTGTGCAATGCCTGCAGGCGTCGGCTGCAACATGCTGCATGCGCAGTAAGGCATGCCCTCTTGCTGCGCAACCCTGTCCTGGGTGGCCCTGCACCTGCCCAATTGGGCCCAATCGGGTGGGAGTTCGCACTTTGTAAATGTGCGTTGTGCAGCTTTCCGCATCGCTGACACATCCTCCGGCCACGTTTGTCATGCGCTGTGCCGCTGCCCCACCGCATCACCTCAGGAGCGGCGGTGACAGCAGCAGCGGGGGAAGCAGCAGCAGCAGCAGCGCCATCATCATCATCGCCGCGGCCACACGTACTGGCGGCAACAGCGCCTGCTGACGCGGCTCATGCCAGCGGAGTGCCACTCAAACCGCAGGCCACCACCGGTGCCCCTCGGCATGAACACCCTCAACCCACTTCCGACGACGCCAAGACTCGGGTGAAGCGCGAAGAACCACGCCTCCGGCCGCCAGCTTCCATTCAGGAGGGAGTGTCAGCACCCACCATCAGCCCTGCCGACTTCGTTCCAGGTTCAAGAGCTGCTGGCGCGACAGCGGCGACAGCGACAGCGGCAGCGGAGGTATCCAACGCCGCCAAAGCAGGAAGTGATCCAGGACCTTCGGCAACTTCCACCACAGCTGGTGCTGGTGCCGGTGCCGGTGCCGGTGCCGGTGCCGGTGCCGGTGCTGGCGCGGCTGTGCGGATTGCGGCATCCTCTCAGAAGCTGCCCGCATCGACCTTGGCTCCTGCTGCCGGCGGGGCTGCAGCCGTTCCTGGAGGCGCGGCTGCATTGCCGCCACAGCCGTCACCCACGAAGAAGCGTGCCGCAAATGCAAAGGCAGCGGATGCAGCAGCAGCAGCAACAGCAACTGCGGCAGCAGGGAAGCATGCCCTGACTGCGGCAGGTCAGGGAACGGCGGCGGCCGTGCCCTCGTCCAGCGCACCGCACGACCAGCCCTCGAGCGGGCCCCGCCTGCCCAATTTCAAACACATCCAGCTGTCACCTGAGCTGCAGGCGGCGCTCGATTCGGTGTTCCGCACGCATGACGACGTGCGTGTCATCGCGGCGTGCCTGGTGGCCGCGCTCACTGGCCCGGAGCAGCGCAACAGCGTGTTGCTCAGCGATCTGGGTCAGACCTTTGCTGCGGAGGGCGTGCCCAAGAGCAGAGCCCTGGGCCAGCTGGTCAAAGCCCACCCAGCGGATTTCGAGATCGCCCCTGACAAGGCTGACGCACCCAACCCGACCACTCCCACCTCCAGCCTGCTGCCCATGAGTGGCGTGTCGCTGAGCTACGGCCTGCGGAAGAGGCTGGGCCTGCCCAATCGGTTTCAGCAGCAGCTGCGGCAGCTGCTGCCGGACCGTCCAAAGTGGCCGGCAATACAGGCGGGCGGTGACGAGCACTACCAACGCCGCCAGCAGCAGAAGCAGGAGCAGCAGGTTGCTGAGTACGGGCTGGCGGTGTCGGGCGTCCTGCGCAGCTGCTGCCGCATGCTGGTGAAAGCGGGCGGGTACTGCGAAGCGCCGTACGCAGACCTGCTATCTTACGTCGAGCAGCGCAGGCAGTGGCCGCTCGCCGCCGCAGGACAGCCCGGTGCACAGGCCGAGGCACGGGCTCAGGGCGGGCTTGGCAGCAGCCGCTCGGGGTCCAGGTCTGGGAGATCCAGGCACAGATCGAGGTCGAGTTCCCGGTCAAGCTCGTCCAGATCTCGATCGAGGCGAACACGCTGGAGATCTCGATCAAGGTCTGGATTGAGATTTCAAGGCCACAGAAAAGAGCGATCCGGGGGCCGAGATCGCAGCAATGGCGGTGCGCGCAGTGCACTGGCACCTGCTGCCGATCTGCCCCCACTGAGTGAGTTTCTGGAGGCTCAGGAGGACGTGTTCCGTGGAGAGTGGGAGCGTGCCGCAGGCGGCAGCGAGCGCAGGCTGTGGTACCGTCTCAGCACGGATGCGAAGGAGAAGCTGGCCAAGGCAGCAGCGGAGGATGTGCGCAGCGCTGAGCGGTACAAGCAGGTACGCAACGCTAAGTCCTGCAGGTTGGCAACGCACCCGGGGGGCGGGCAGGGGGCGGTGTGTTGAGGTTTGTTGGCTGGCGCTTTCCGCTGCTGTGGCGTGCGTGCATGGATTGAGCGTCCATGCATGTGCCCAGATGTACACATCCCCTCATGCACCGCCATACCATGTGTGAGTGAGTGTGCATGCAGTGCATGGTTGTATGATGGCCGTATGCTGGCCAGTGTTGCGGCAGCGGCGCACCCTGTGTACATGCAAGCGCACCGTAATTCCAAGGACTTGGTTGCATACTTGCCGACCGCCGCCAATCACCGCCTTGCGCCCTGACAGGCGCAGTGTGTGGGCGGGTGGGATGGGATGGGGTAGGTAGGAGGGGGGATGGGAGGGGGTGGGAGTGCCGGTGCGCTGTGCAGCTGCTGCGTGCCACGCATGGCTGCAGCCCGCAGGTCGTTACTGCTCTAAGCGGTTAGCACACCTCATCCGCACGTGCAAGCGCAAGCTCGGCTGCTGATGACTGACGCCCGTTTACAGCAGCGGCGGCCTCCTACCTTCTGGCAGTGCACCTTCCGCCACATGGGCCCTGTGTGCGTGCCCTGGTAACCCTTCTTCTTTTTACAATGCTGCACACTCCATCTCATGCTATCGGCCCACATATGGTCGTGCTGCCTATGCCTCTGCACACTGACACTGACAGGCTGTGGCGGGCAAGCCTGAGCTTGACCACCTGACCCAGCAGGCGCCTGCACAGAGCCAGGAGGCTGCAAAGCCGCAGGCAACCGGTCAGCAGCCCGCCAAGCAGCCGGATCAGCAGCAGCAGCCCGCCAAGCAGCAACCACGAGCCCCTGGGCAGCGACACCAGCAGCCTTCTCAGCAGCCCTCATCACAGCAGGAGCCTGTCCAGCAGCAGCAACAGCAGCAGCAGCATTCCACGCAACCAGCGGCCCCTGAACAGCGACAGCAGCGGAAGGCAGCCCTGCAAGTTGCGACGGCACCGCTTACTCAGCTGCAGGCCGCCACCACGCCCCTGCCATCGCCACAGCAGCCCCCCAAGGAGCAGCAGCAGCCTGCCAAGCAGCAACCGCCCTCGCCACCGCCGCCGGAGAAGCAGCCTTCCCGGCAGCCTGCCATACTGCAACCGCCCTCGCCACCGCCGCAGCAGCAGCAGCCTTCCCAGCAGCCCTCCAAACAGCAACCGCCCTCACCACCGCCGCCACAGCAGCAGCAGCCTCAGCAGGCCTCCAAACAGCAGCCGCAACAGCAGCAGCCTCGACAGCAGAAACAACCCCGTGACAGCGCCGATAATCAGGAGGGCGGCGATCAGGCGAAGGCCGCCACGCCACCGCCACCCAAACGGCCTAACATTCAGTTTTCATTGCTGCCAGGCGGCCGAGCCGCTGCAAGCGCCGCCCCTTCCACCCCGCAGCCGCCTGCTTCAGCCACTGCTGTGCAGCCCCGGGCCCCGCCTGCTGCCACCGCAACCGCAACCGCCGCAAGCCCTCGGCCTGCATCAAAGCGCAGCCTTGTCGACACAGCAGCGGATCAGCGCGACGAGGACGGTCTGTCTGGATCGCCTCCAAATAAACGGACGGCGCTCGCTCCGCCTTCTGCAGCAGCTGAAGCAGTGGCAGCTGCGGCCCAGCCCTCGGCAACTACTGCTGTGGGCGGGGCGCCTGAGGCGCAGTCGTTGTCTGAAGCGGGGCCGATGTATACTGCAGCCATTGCAACGACAGCGACGACCCTGCTTGCTGGCCAGCATGTTCAGGTGCAGGGCCATGTTGAGCAGGCACCAGCAGCGGTGCCACCCCACCATGTGACGACGGCAGCGGAAGCTGCGGCAGCGTTAAATGCGCATGCACTGCTTTATGGCGCGGGTGCAGCGACAGCCCCGCTGCAGCAGGTGGGAGCGTCAGATGTAGCCTGGCAAGCAGCGGTGGCGTCAGCAGCAGCGTCAGCAGCAGCAGCATACGGCGCTGCTGCCAGGCAAGCTGTTGCTGTCAGCCAGTCAGCAGCTGGTGAGCATGCGCAGGGCTCGCAGGCGGGTGGTAGGCAAGCATCGGCAGACGGCGCGGCTGCGGCGCACAATCAGATTTCCCAGTCAACTGCTGGACCTGCAACTAAGCCTGCTGGAAGCTTAATTGGGTTGACGGCAGTATCAGGAGCAGCGGCGCCAATGCCACCATATGGGTCAGAAGCTGGAGGACATGCAGCAGCAGTAGCACCACAACCACAACCACCACCAGCGTCCGGCGCAGCACCACAAGGAGCCGACACGCCCGCTGCTGTGGGCCCGGCAGCACCCGCAGCGCGGGACAGCACTCCCGACGAACGCAAGGCCCCAGCAGGCATACGTGACAGCAATCACTGCCAGGAGCTTAGCGAGGGCGAGCTGCCAGATCAAGGTCTGGATCTCGATCGCCCTGACCCTGACCAGGATCAGCAGCAGCGGCAGCAGCAGCGGCAGGAGGAGCGGGGTGACGGACATGGCAACATCCGAGCAGCAGCGGCACCAGCACCAGCAGCAGCGGAGGCGTCGGCGGCAGCAGCAGCAAGGGCTCCTGGTCGATCCGTCAGTCCTGGCAACGGGGGCAGCGGTGGCATAGAGGCAGCAGTGGAGGACGGTGAGGTTACTGACAGCCACAGCCAGGGCAGCGAGCCGTCATGGATGCGTGGGTCTGATATTGCGGACGTCGTGGGCGATTTTGCAGGCGAGGTGTCCGGCCCACCACCAGCATCCCAGCACCAGCAGCACCAGCAGCACCAGCAGCAAGAGGGTCAGGCGGGTGCACAGCAGGCAGGAGGGCAGCAGCAGGCAGTGGCGGGCCGCAGCATGCACGGCCGTTTGGAGGATGGGGAGGTCACCAGCGGCGACGGCAATGGCGGCGAGGCGAGGCCGCCCCCGAACCTGGATATGCTGAAGCTCAGCAAGGCCGTGCAGGCGCTGCTGCCGAAGGACACGCGTGAACACGGGGCGCTCCGGGACGTGGTGATGGCGCTGTTGGTGGACGCGGCGGCGGTTTCGGCTGCCCGGCAGTACAAGCAGCACAGCTTTGGCGGCGGCGACGTGCGCATGGCGTTCATGACTCTTCCGCAGGTCGATGCGGCTGTGCGGCGCTTCACGAACGCGGTGGGCCCGCGGGCCAACGAGAAGGCGCTCCACGCGCTCAGCCAGCTGCTGCGCCGCGAGCCGAACCTGTTTGTGTGGGAGGCGGGCGTGCCGGCGGACGCCCTGCCGCGCGTCAAGCTGCACAGCGTCGTGCGGCGAGGCTTGGCACAAGAGGCGATGCCGTCGCCGTCCGATTGCCCCGAGCAGCTGCAGGAGCAGCAGCCGGTGGGCGCCAAAACGGTGTCAGCATCAGCGACGCCGGAGCGAGCTGGTAGTGGTAGGGGCGCTGCCGGCGCGGCAGCAGGCGCCAAGGCGCAGATCGGAACTGCTGCTGTCCACGCCGCTTTGCCTGGCAAGGCCGCCGCACGCGGCACCCTGGTCTTTGAGCTGCCTTCTGGCACGGGCGCAAACGCGTTTAGTGCGGCAGACGCCTCCCGGCTCCCGGCTGATAACTTAGCAAACGCTCCGAGCGGCGGCGGCGGTGGTGGTGGCGGGGATGGTGGCAGTGCGTTGAAGCGGTGCGCCTCCACAGACAGCCCGCTGCCGGGCCGCCCGCCCAAGCCGCCTGCGGCTGACGGAGGCGCTGGGGGCGGCGGCGGCGGCACTGGCGGTGACAAGCCGCCACAGCGCAGCACCCCACCCAGCGGCTCACGCCCGCCGGCGCAACGCTCTTCTCCCGGCGCTAACAGCGGCGGCGGAAGAAGCGAGCGGGCCCGGGAGCGCTCACCTCGCGACCGCTCCGCCAGCCGCAGAAGCCCACCGCCGCTGCGCACAGCCAGCTCGTCTGACGCGCAGCGAGCACTGGACTCGGATCGGGACCGAGACCTGGACCGAGACCGAGATCGGGACCGAGACCGGGACCGGGGACGGCTGCCACCCCTTGACACGATGGATCGAGGCGGCCGGCCGCAGTCGGACCGACCGGCAGACCACAGACGGAGCCGTAGCCCTGGCCACCGAGACCGACATGCGGGAGACCCCCGCCTGCACAACCTCTCGGACGGCGGAGGCAACCATCCGGGTGCGCCGTGGCCGCGGGATCGCCACGGTGACGCGTACGACCATGAGCACAATCGCGAGTGGGATCGGATACGGCAGGCGCGCTGGCCAAGGCGGGAGGACGAGTGGGACGGGCGCAGCGGCCACCACTCTGATGGGCGAGATCGAGATCGAGACCGAGACCGAGGGCGAGACCGAGAGCACGGGCGGGGTACTGGTGGTGCGTCGTCGCCTGTGCGTGGAGCTCCCCCTCATGCAGGCATGGCAATGTTTCCGGGTGGCCCTGGCAGCGGCTGGCACGATCGTAGCGCGGACGGCCAGATGCTGCCCGTACGTGGGCCGCCCGGGGGCGGCTGGGATTTTGCGGCTGCAGCAGCGGCCGGCATGGCTGGGGGTGTGCTGTTAATGCCGGGGCTTCCGCCGCAGCAGTTCATGGGGGGTGCGATGCTGCCGGCCGGCATGTTTGGCCCTCCTCCCCCCCGATTCCCAAGGATTGACGCGAATGGGCGCCTCTTCTAGACGCTTGCCGCAGATGACACAGGGCTGCCATTACCATGCCAGTGCACCAACAGTTTCATTGTACCGTAATCCTCGCTTTGCAACCTGGCAGTATTATCAATGCATTGCGTGTAGCAGGGTGTGCGTCGTACTACAGGGCTGTGGAGTGTGGGGTTTGTAACACAGGCGGGGTGGTGCAGTGCACTAGCTGTCGTGGGCACGCAGGCGTAGGCTTGTGGCGTGTGCCAGGGCCCGCATGTGGACAGGCATGCAGCACCGGGGTTTGGCCTGGATTTGGGCGTTGGCGGTGTGGGAAGCGCAGCTCTGTTCCTCAACTCCGCCACAGCTCCGCCTGATGCTAGTACGGTACTGCATTACGTACTGCATTGCGTACTGCATTGCGTGGTGGCTCACTGGTGCTTGCAGGGTTGCTCCTCAGCATGTTGCAGCAGCAGCGGCGGCGATGCGCTTGCAGCCTAGGTGCAAACCTTCCTCATGTACTGCATTTAGCATTACGTGTCGTGATCATGTACCTATGCTCCTACTTCAGCTTAGTGTGCATCGTTGCTGCCACTTTGGCGCGGACCGGAGACTGCTGACTGACTAGTGACTGTGCGTGCCATGACACGCTAGCAAGCATCCATATGTGTCGTTCAGCTCTAGTTTTATTACTTGAGAGTTTCCTATCAGACCACAGCCAGGGTGTATACATAATGCGTTACATGGATGTTGTGTGTGCGTGATCCCTGAACGGTTGCAGTTACAATTGGCGAACTAAGCCTTCATTGCAGTCAGACACCAGCGTGCAGCGTGTACCACCGTTTTGCGTGTTGCCGATACCGCAGTACCACATGTACCGCTGTGTAGGATAATGCAGGTCACGATGTTGCTCCGAGCACTGTCCAGATACCGTATCGTACTTTGTGCATATCGGCATGAAGCACAGTCGCACATATCTTACGGTAACCATTTCTAGTACCAATCGGTCTTAGGACTCACTTCACCACTTGTGGTGCGAGATAGGCACGATCATAAAGCATCTCGCCCTTCATCCTGTAGGCTGTAATCAAGTACATGCCATTGCTTTGTGCAAGCGACCGTTAAACGACCAAGGCTTGGCTAGATGGCAGCGCCACGCGCTGCCTGCCCTCTCATCGTGTGCATCCTGATGACCCTGCGAGCTGGGCATGCGTATATGTATGTGTTGTGCGCTTATGCGCGGCACGGCAGCAGCAGCAGGTGGGCCTGGGGTGTGGCACAGTACAACCTGCTGGTGATAATCAGTACATGCGTGCATGTGGTAGCGAAGCGCGTATCGAACAGCAGCAGTGAGCAGGACATCTGAAACAAACAAACATGGATTGGCGGGAGGGATGCAACTGCACGCAACTGTATGTGGCACGCATGCGGCCGTAAGGGCATGTTGCAAAACAGCAGTGAGGAGTGAGGACCACTTGTAAAAACTGCACAAGTGTGTTGTGTTGGCACTTGGCAGGTCCCACACACTCGCACCTCGCTGCCAAGGACGGCCTGCACTGATGTGCGAATGGGTAACAGGTTAAAGGACAACCCTAAACCTGAACTTCAGGCTGAAGGGTAGCTGAGGCCTTCAGGTTCAGGGTTGTCCTTTGACCTGTTATCCATTAGCACATTATGTGTTTTGCTCAAGGGTAGGGGAGCAGTTAACAGCGTGCCATCGCATGCACCGCATGCCGTCAACATGTGCGACAAGCGTGCATGTGCCAACACACCATGTGCCGCTGACGGATGGTGGCGAATGCAGGGTGTATGGCTGAAAACGAGGGCAACAACGACACTTTTCAGCGGACCAAGGGGCGATGCTGATTGGCCATGCCTGTATTGTGCATGCCCAATCCGGGCATGCACACTACAGGCATGGCCAATCCGGGCCCCAGGGGGTCAGCCTCGTCCTGTCCTGTCACCGCCTGCCTTGGCAGCGGTGTCCTAGCCTGTAACCGTTCCCGTCCAAAAAAAAAAAAAAAAAAAAATGCAAACGTTGGTACGCTTTGGTGGAGTGCAGCGATGTTCCATTTTTCAACACGCACGCAGGACCATCCACCCCACGCACCTTCATGATCAACCATGGCAGGGGTTGGTGAAAACATGGTAAGGGTTGGTACTACAGGGTTCTGATGCTCTGGAGCGTGTGCGGAGCAAGACGCGACCCACCATGGACAGGATGCTCAGCAGTCAGGATGCACAGCCCGACAGTGCTGGCACTTCAAAATGACGGTGCTGCTTGCAGAGGCCGATGCAATGCATTGAATGATTGACACTCAAGTTACTTTGGCCATACTTCCGGGCTTGTGGTGAACGCGTTTGGAAGCCAGACCCAAACGCCATGGAGATGGGTCAGTGTCGCATTCGGCTTCAAGAGCTGTTTTCCCATGACCCCATCAGATATGGCACATATTTGGCGTCACTTTCAGACGTGACAGAGGAGGACCGGGCGAACTGGTCCACAGTGGTAGGCACTGGAGCTACGGAGCAAGCCTTCGTTGCTCAGCTGTTCAGGAAGAAAGGTGCGCTCTTGAGCTTGAGGGCTAGCACACTCGTTGTCTGCTGCTGCGATGCCGTACATGGGTGGCGGTGAACGATAGGGGTTATCTTTCAATACTTGTGCCCTCTTCGCACTTTGCTGGCCTGGAATTATAGCATCAAAGCAACTAGAGGTCCTGAGAGCGAGCCGAGCCGCCAGCAGTGTCCGAATAGCAGGCAGGTCTGGTCTTTCCTTGTCGTCCACGCAGGTGCTGTAGCTGACCAAGCAGCGTCCTCATCTGGTGCTGGTGAGTTGTCACCTGGTGCTGGTGCGGGTGAGGTGCTTTGCAGGCCACGTGCAGTGCCGCTTGGGGGTTGTGGATGGCGAGGGAAGGTTCCAATTTGGCGCAAGGGTGTTCAGTGCGCAAGGGCCCAGGACCTTGCTGCCTGCCCGGACGAGCTTGACTGCTTTCAGGGGAAACATAAGCACGTGTGCCACCACCAGGCATGGGCCACCACCAGGACAGTGTCCTTGCAGTCGTTGCCGCACATTGCAGAGCGCTGATTTTCTGTTACGAAGCGTTTTTCCTGGTAAAATAGCCGCCTGTGGAGTTGAGTTGCAGTATACCCAGGCTGCCCAGTTACAGTGCAGCCCCAACGTACTGGGCCTCGAACACACGCACACGCGAGCTTGGACTGCCTGCTAATTGCCTGCTGGCTGTTGTGCCTACCAAGGACTTTCTTGCACCAACAAAGCGCCACCAGTCTGTTCGTTTGGCAGATGTTTGGCGGAGGCATTTGTCAAGGCCAGCAGACTGTGACTTGTGAGTGTGCGACCGAAGCAGGGTTTTTGGATGGCGTTGAACACGGCGCTGACAGAAAAGACCCGTCGCTAGGCTAACCGCCGATGGTGACGTTCGTGAGGCCCGCTGGATATACCAACCCACCACCCCCTCCGAAGGCGGCCGGCCCCCCCCTTCGACGGTGGCCGCCACCCGTTCGCACCGCATGGTGCGGGGACGGCAGGTCTCCCCAATAGGCACCCTGGCAACGGGGTGTATTATTTCTTTATTTAATTTTACCGAGATACCGCAGACCTCGCCGAGGCTGACCTCTTCTGGGCCATTCTCGGCCATACCATTGCACGCCGCCCTCAGTCAGCCACCCCTCATTGGGCCCGATGGCACTAACAGCCTGGGTAGGGGTGCCACGACTGCCACCCGACATATGCAATTTGCGCACACGCCGGTGCGCCGCCTATGCGGGTCCATTTGGGCGTGCATGTGGGCGTGTTGTTGCAACCTTGCGTATTCTAACGTGGTGTACCCATGCTGCAATGCTGCCACACACGCCGAGCATGGGAACCAAACATTTATAAACACGCGCCGAGCATGATGCAAGTGACAGTCCAGGTGATCCACATCTCACAATTTTGTGGTGGTGTGGTGTATTGCTGGCGTGGGCAATTCCTCAGGCGGTCCGCAGCCGAGCCCACCGGCTGCAACAGGTGAGGTGTGGGCTACGTGCTTTGTCAACGAGCAAACACGGAGGGAACAACGTTGAACCAACGGGGCATGATTCACACCCTGTGCCTAGATCTTCCTAGTCAACGCGTGCTGCTTACCCAATGGTCCACGCACTTGGCAAGCACGTTTACCGTTCGCGCAAACAGTACTCGCCTCCACGCTCGGATGCATGCAACGTCGCCACACGCGCACTAGTGACCACCGAGCTCTTCATGCCAGGGCCAATGCGGTGCGCTCATGACTTAGTCTGAGTGCTAGGACAAGCACTCATCCGAATTTGCCTTGCCAAACGCACAAGCGCACTTCACCACGTGCACATGAGGCTGACGGTGCGATGTTGGCCGTATGTACGTAGGTGTGGGTGTCGGGCAGCGTGTGCCCGAGACAGGCCGAAAGCAAGGCTTTGCTGGACATTGCATGCAGTTGTGCACGCTTCTTGCAAATGGTTGTCGCCCATTATGGATTCCTACATCGTTGCACCTTCTTCTTGTGCTTTGCAGCTGATGTGTGCCTCGTACACGGCAACAGTGTGCTGTGGACCAACACACCCTTGGATGTTCACAGACACGTGAATGTGCCACTGTTGGCCAACAAGGAATCCGTCAGGGTCAAGCGCCTTGCCGTCGCGCAAGGTCCTGACCGGCCCCCTCCCAAGCTCTTTCAGAACGTGGTGCCATACCCAGAGGTGCCACCGGGCCACGTGCTGTGGCTTGACATCGAGCCCGTTGTGAAAGGTGTGTTGCGAGGACGCTTTGGCCCAGATGCGAGTGCCAATGGATGCTTGATGTCTGGTCATGTGCTCCCACCCCTCATCGTCCCTCCCAACTATTGCATGCATTACAACAACGGTAGCGCACCGCCTCCAAAACATTGCCAACACATCAACACCAGGCTTTGCTATTGCAAGGCTTGATGTTGCATGCCTTACTTTTGCGTCACCTATATATTTATCGCCGTTGTCCTGGGTCGGTTGCTGCAGGTAGTCATTGGTAGGCATCCGTACGCCCACACTCGGACTTCCCGCAGGCGCTACCCTAACGGGTCCTGCACTCGCGGTGCCCAGATGACTCCGGAGTGTAGCAGGCTGGGGTGCCTCGAAGGGTCTTGGGATGCTCCAACATTCCGGCCCACCCATCCGCTGCATGCATGCGGTGTTGTCGTATTACCTTCACGCCCACAAAGTCATACAAGCATCGAGTTTGAGACCGAAACCAAGGGCGAGACCGGGAGCACGGGCGGGCATGGCCCTCTTCCCGGGTGGCCCCGGCGGCGGCTGGCACGATCGTAGCGCAGATGGCCAGGTTCGGCCCGTATGTGGACCGCCCGGGGGCTGGGATTTTGCGGCTGCAGCAGCGGCCGGCATGGCTGGGGGTGTGCTGTTAATGCCGGGGCGTCCGCCGCAGAAGTTCATTGGGGGTGCGATGCTGCCGGCCGGCATGTTTGGCGCTCCTCCCCCCCAATTCCCAAGGATTGACGCGAATGGGCGCCTCTTCTAGACGCTTGACTAGACACTTGACAACAGATGACACAGGACCGCCATCGTCCGATTGCGATGCCAGTGCATCGACAATATAATGTGTACCGTATTGCTACACGGTACTGCTAGCAGGATCATACATGTTTTGCATGCGGCAGGGTGTGCGTTGCAGTGCAGGGCTGTGGAGTAAGGGATTTGCGTAGAGTACGGTATCGGATTTGCAACGCGGGTTTGGTGGTGCAGTGCGCTAGCTATCACGGGCGCGCAGGCGTTGGCTTGTGGCGTGTGCAAGCGCGTGCACGTGAACGGGCATGCAGCAGGGGGATTTGAGCCTGGTTTCGGGCGCCGATGGTGTGGGAAGCGCAGCTCCGTTCCTCAGCTGGGCCACAGCTCCGCCTGATGCTAGTAGCGTACTGCATTACGTACTGCATCTGCATTTTCGTGGTGGCTCACTGGTGCTTGCAGCGTTTCTCCTCAGCATGTTGCAGCAGCAGCGGCGGCGATGCGCTTGCAGCCTAGGTGCAGATTGTTTTGCATGTACTGCATTTTAGCAGTACCATGATCATGTACCTACGCTCCTAATATGCACCGTTGCTGCCACTTTGGCGCTGACCAGAGACTGTTGACTGACTAGTGACTGTGCGTGCCATGACACGCTAGCAAGCATCCATACGTTGCTCAGCTATATAGTTTTTTACGTTCGAGTTTCCTATCCATCCGCACCCTGGCTGACATGCTAGGGTGAGTATACGTAATGCGTTACATGGATGTTGTGTGTGCGTGATCCCTGAACGGTTGCAGTTACAATTGGCCAACTGAGCCTTCTATCGTTGTCAGACACCAGCATGTGTACCACCGTTTGCGTGCTTCCGGTAGCGCAGTACAGGCGCATGTGCCGCTGTCAAGTGTAGTGTACAGGAGCAGCATTGGGTACTGCAGGTCACGATGTTGCTCCCGCGCAGTGTCCAGATGCCGTATCGTACTGCGTGCACATCGTCATGAAGCACAGTCACACATATCATACGGTAACCATTTATATCACCAATTGGTCTTAGAACTCACTTCACTTGTGGTGCGAGACAGGCACGGCCACAACCCATGCTGCTGTTCATCCTGTAGGCTGTAACCAAGTACATGCCGTTGCTTTGTGCAAGCGACCGTTAAGCGACCAAGGCTTGGCCGGCTGGCAGCGCCACACGCTGCCTGCCTCTCATCGTGTGCATTCTGATGACCCTGCGAGCTACGCATGCGTATATGTGTTGCGCGCTTGTACGTGGTACGAGCGCTTGCATCGCTGACAGCAGCAGCAACAGTAGGAGGGCCTGGGGTATGGCGCAGTGCAGCGTGCAGGTGATCAATACATGCCTGCATGTGGGGTGGAAGCTTGTGAGGGACTGCAGCAGCAGCAGCAGCAGCAGCAGCAGCAGCAGCGGAACCGAAGCCATCGATTGGACAGAGGCACCAAATGCCTTGACTGTGGCAATCACACAATGTTTTTAGGGGATGTTGCAACACAGGCGTGAGGACCATTCGCATCAACAGCATGGATATGTCGTGCTGGCAGCGCCCAGCCGCCCAGGGCTGCCAAGCCACTGATGTGCAGGCCTGAGCTACACGTGTTTGCTCTGGAGTAGTGTTGGTAGTGGGGCACTTGCAGCGTGCCATGTACTGCACTTCAGGGCGGCAAGGCTCGCGGCGTGAGACGAGCATGCGTGTGCCAGCGCACTGTGGCCTGGGCAGGGTGGTGGTGAATATAGGGTTTACGGCTGCAAAACCTAACGAGGGCAGCGGCAACACTCTGCAGCGGACCCATGTACAATGGCAACGCTGACTGGATTACCTACACAGTGCTGGGTCAGGGTTGTAGGACTGCCCCCCGATTCACCACTCCCATGACGAGGGTCTTGGAGGTTGGGCGTGTCTACAAGCGCATTCGGGCCGCATGGTACCGCGAGCTGATCGGCGGGTCGCCAGGTCAGCACGTGCAGCCCGCATTGCTCTAAGCAGTGCATTGAGGACCAGCACCACGTGGTGTTTGAATTCTTTCACTCTCTATGGAGCCTTGCGCGCACGGTTCCCTGCGCCATTCCCTGCTATGTCAGTTAACGCTCCCTCACAGTATGTACCCAGCCGTGTTGCGTGGAGTAGTTGTCGTAAGGCGTGGAGCACTGCTAGTGAGCAATGAGCTTGACAAGTCCTCAATGAGCACATCCTCGATTGCTTGCAATTCTCCTGTTGCCAGCCTCTCTGACTGCGCCAGGTCACGATGACAATCGACAGCAAAGGCGCGCTCGTTGCTTGGCTGCAGCAGCGCATGGGAAGGAGGTTCGACAGTGTCACAGATGCGGACATCAAGATTTTGTTTGAGCAGGGCTACACCTGTGAGCTAAGCCTGCAGGATGCAACGGTTGAGCAGCTGTTGGTACTTAAGGTGCGCAGAGCGTGCGCAACGGCAATTAAGGCGGTGTTTAAAGGTAAGGCCATCCTTTTCTCTCCGACTGTGGTTTCACTCCCCGCGGTCTGCTGTGCACCAGTGCATGGGGTCTGTACGCGTGCAGGGACGCTGCTGACTGTCCACGCGCGTACTGAGCTTCCGTTCACCCAGAATAACACAAACACGCTTTGACTGGTTGTGTTTGAAAACGTGCACTACATGAACTTTGAGCAGCTTGGGTTGGCACGTGGATTACTACACAACGCCTGTTTGGCTGTGCAAGTGGCTGTCATGCTTGCGGACTCGTCAGTGCAGCGCACTCCTGTATCATGCCGTCTGTGCTAGGGCTGCACCTTGCTGCACTGAACGCGAGTACCAGAAGAGGAAGCTGGTGTGTTCATTTCAATTATTGTGTGTTGGAAGGCTGGGTAGGACCACGCCCTGCCTTTGGTGTGGCCTGCCTTGGTGTGGCCTGCCAGTGGGAGCAATCTGCCCAGTGTTACACGTGTCCCTGACGCACTTCCCCCCCCCCTGCACCACCTGCAGGTGAGGACGAGGGGCCCAGCCCAAGCCCCGCTGCACGAGCAGGTACGCTGAGCACATGCACGCGGCAGCATTTTGCATGTGCTGCGAGCAAGGCGTACGTTGTGCGCGAGATTACATGGCTTGCAAGAGGTGGTGCATAGACGAGCATGCACCGAGATCGGGGTGCACTACAGACCCCGGACAGCAGCTCCCCCCTGCAGCAGCCTGTTATGTTGTCAGCTGGCTGGCGCATCTTGGCAACGTTGAGCCAGCGATGTGCCCTGACCGCATGCGTGCCCCGACGTTAACACACTAACAGGCACAACGGCCGGTCCAGGAGGGCAGCAGGACATGTCGGCGCAGCTGATGGATGAGTTTCTTGGGGCACTGCCGCCGCTGACGCAGCTGCCTGAGAGTGCCGAGGAGCTCAACTGCTTGGCAGCTGGTGGGACACCCCCCGCCCCGCCCCTTTATGGAGCCTGGCATGTTCGTGGCTACGTTCCACAGCTTAATGCCATTGCATGGAGCCATGGACGCATACGGTGTCTCTGTCCTCCTCTAGAGGGGAGCGTTGGCCTCGGCCAGAATGCTCAAAATGTAATCTAAAATCTGAATCTACAGTGTCTCTCCTGTCGCCTCCCCCCCAGCATAACAACCCCCTTTCCTTCGCCGATGTTAACTCCCCATATTCTTGCATGGCGTGTCCCTTTGCTATCGCAGACGTCAGCGGTTTCAGAATCCCTTTCCCGGACGTTGAGGTGACGAGCCTGCGGGCAGAGCTGCCGCGTCACCTGCTGGCCTGCCTGAGGCCCGTCCCCGGCTACAGCAGGGCAGCTGCAACGCTCGCCCACCTGGTGGAGCAGCCTCTCGGCGACCTGGGCAGTGACCTGACCGGCAGCGTCGCAGTCATCAACATCTTTTGCGGCGTCTTCAAGCTCATGAACGTTTACAACCCGCTGTGCCTTGCGCTGAGGGCGAGGGCAAACAAGCCAGTATACGCACTGCAAGCAGGCAGCTCCAGCCAGGACATGGAGGAGGACAAGCTGCAACCCGACGAGCTGTTCGTGTGGGGCACGTGCACGATGATGATCTGTGAGGACAAGGTGAGCGGTAGCGCCCAGCTAGTGCTGGACGGGCGGGTATCACGGTGTCAAACTGCATGTATGTAACCATGCTTGCTGCTGCAGGACGACGCGGCTAGGGTTTAGGGGTTTTAGGGTTTAGGGTTAAGGTTTAGGGTTAAGGGTTTAGGGTACCTGACGCAGCTCTGTACGTCTGCGACGCTGAATGTGCCGGGTGCTGTTTGTCGTTGGGTGTGTTGGCGAAGAACCCCTTCTCCCGCGCTGATATGCAGTTGTGTGGTCGCACACTCTCCAGTGCTGCTTCTTACCCCGTGAGGGACTAACAACGGGGCGTTGTGCCGCTCTGCATGCAGGTGGCAGGTGAACTGCCCGCAGCCTTGGCACAGCTGACGAGGTACTGTGAGGGCGGCCTGCCAGCGTGCCACTACGGCGACGTGCCGGGCATCCCAGCGTTGGCCACCTCGGGGCTGAGCGTGCAGCTGTGCTTTGTGGCGGCCAGAACAGGCAAGGTAGGTATAGGGCGGGGCAGCATGGGCCGTGTGGCCGACACGCTTTTGACATAACATAATAACATGAAAAATGGGAGGGCGGAAGGCACGTGCTTCGCTTGTGGGAGGTGCATCAGGTGCATGCTACACCAGTACCATCACCCCTGAGGGTAGTCCGCATATGAGTCATATGATATGACCGGACCCAGCTTGGATGGACTGCCGGCTGCATCCACCGGAGACCTCCAGGATCTGCTCCACTCTGGATGTGAGAGTGTCCCACCCTCCCGGCCCATCCATATCTTCATGCAACGCATGGAACGGCTCTGCAGCAAACCCTGATCTGAACCCTGATGTGCACCACCCCCTGAGCCCTAAGCCCTACATGGCCCTAAGCCCCATGGCCCTAAGCCCTACATGGCCCAAAGCCCTAAGCTTTACATGGCCCTGCCTGGACCTGGTGCCTGGCTTTGACACAGCCAAGTGGTGACAGCACTCTCGTGTTGGTGCTCCAGGGACAGGCAGGTGGCGCCGTACATGCCCAACCAGACAGGCACAAGTGCGTCCTAGGATGCGATGGTCGCTGATGGCGGTCACCCAGTGAGCACAGCCCCTCACGCATACACATCTCTGCAAGGGGTTGTAAGGATGGGCGCTCGACCGACGCCATTGAGAGGGGGAGAGATGCAACACAGAGAGGTATAGCCAGAGGCCCAGCCGCACACCAAGCAAGCCACACCACTCATACCTTGACGTTTCCCGTGTGTTGGTCTACCGGCATCTTGCAGGTTTCCTCCACCATGATGGACATGGACCTGCGCACCCCACGCGGCCGGCTGATGGCCGTGTGCTGCGCCGTCAACCTCTACCGCCTCTTTGTGCTGATGAGCCAGCGGCTGCCTGCTGACGTGGAGGGCCGCCGGCCGCTGTGGGTCACCCAGGAGCAGGGGGACGCAGCCATCACGCTGACGCCGATGGGTGTTGACAAGCACATCGCACACTGGAAAGCCTATGCAGAGGTGTAGTATGCTAGTGAGGTGCTAATCTTGGTGGTGATGTGTCGTGAGCAGACAAGGGATCTCCCTCTCAGCAGCCCCCCCCCCCGGTTGCACTTTACAGCCCGCCATCAGTCCATGACCGACCCCCCAGCTGGGCCAGTTTGGGACATGTGAAAGGCATTCGCCAGATCAGCAGCATCAGCACGGAGCAGACAGCCCAGAGTGGCGCTGCGGGGCATGCAGAGGCATTCAGCTGAGGCTGCAAGGGGGGCCTGTCAACGTCCAGCTGTGCACTCGCGTGACGTGTTCTCCACCAGCCTGTGCACCGTGTCTGTGTAGCTGTGGCGCCAAGCCGCCAATGGGACCAAGCTGCGCGGCTCAGTCAAGGCTTACATGCGTCTGGTCGTCGCACCTTGCCAAAGCTTGCTAGGTGCAGCGGCTGGAAGGCAGCAAGCGTGAACACTTCCCGGGCTGGAGAACCAGCCACACCCTCACATTCTCATGTCTGCCACAACAACGGGTCGGCAGGGTTGTCCGTATGCAAAGGCCCTTGTGCTTGTGTGCACCGCGGTACGCGTTCCCTACTGTGCAGAAGGTGGGCACCTGCGAAGCTGCGCTGCGTACCGCCTACGCCGCCGCAGCTGCAGCTAAAGCACAGCTGCCGGCTGGCAAGAAGCAATTCCTGGTGACCGCTCATTGCGGCCCCACGTTGTCCGCACGAGATGGGTACCGGGTGCTCACGGGGCCGCTGGGCTTCCGCAAACACCCGCGGACTGAGCAGGTGCGCACGAGAGGTGATCGAGATTGCACTTGCAACTCTGCATGCAGCATGCAGGAACTTTGCCACTTGCTCACAACTAATATCACCGTGTCGTTAGGATCCATGTGTCTCGAGGTGAATGGACGGTAGAGGCTCTGGCTACTCTGGTGTTCAAGCGTACATGCTCGTAGCGGGCGGGGCCGGCAGCTGGCTGGCGAGTGGCGGGTGACAGCGCAAGGCTGCAGCGCAGTCGCCCACCTGTGTGTGTGCATGCAGCAGGGCCGTGAACCTATTTACAGACTAGCGGTGCTGTGGTGGGCTTGTCAGCGCCGTAAAAGGATGGGAGCTGCGGGGTTAGCGGGGGGGCACCGGGACTTGCATGGAGAACCACCCGGCTCACCGTGCATCCAGCATGCCCGGCCATACCACAGCTATACCCGGGTGCCCCACCCATGACGACAGTCGTGTGTTTTGCCTGGCGGTGCACGCACAGGAGTGCCAGCGCCTCGCGTGGGCCTGCTGCAAGGCGCTGCAGGTGCTACACGCGGCCGGCCTCACGCACACCGACGTGCGGTTAGACAACACCGTCTGGCTCTCGGACGACGCTGCGATGCTGATTGACCTCGAGTATTGCCGGCAGGAGAGCGCCGAGCTGCCAGAGGGGCTGACGCTCTGCGACTGGGACGACGGCACACTGCACGAGGAGGCCGGGAGCGGTGCGCTGCGCTACACGTTCAGCTCTGACATGTATTCGCTCGGCCGGATGCTGCGGCCGCTGCTGGTGCGTGTCATGCCAGGCAGCCAGGCGTTGGCCTTCACGGACCAGCTCGTGGCCAAGGAGCTGACAGCCGCGCAAGCGCTGGCTCATGAGTGGCTGCGTGGCCTAGACTAGGCTGGACCAGGGTTTAGGGTTTAGGTGTAGGGGGAGATGGTCAGGTATGTGCTGCAGCTCGAGTGCGCTCGAGTCGTGTTACTAGTGTTACAACAGCCGGCCAGCTGGGTCGGATGGCAGCCATGCAGCGAGTGGGCGCAACGCTGCAACACAGGGCATAGGGGTGATCGATTTGCTTCGTTTGGACATGCTGGAAACAATGTGAGCGTCCATGGCAGTGGCATGCCATTTGGTTGTACGCGGTTGCCAATTACACTTGTGTCTTGTGTGACAATGTCAATTCCATCATTGAACTACTGCTTTTGCGGGCCCATTTCTTTGATCCAGGCTTTGGCCCGGCCCTACTTCCGCCCTCACCCCATCACCCCCAACTCCCCCATCGCCATCCCTACATGGTGATGTGGGTCCACGCTGAAGGGCAGCACGACCGGTTGAGCCTGCATGCATGCAGGTAGTGGCATTCGCCTGACGTATGTGGCTGTTTGCTTGTCTAGTCTACTTCATGTCATCCGCTGTCAATCGCGGGCAGTCCTTACGTCGTCAGTGGCAAGTGTACTGGCGTCCCTGTAGTGAGCGAATCCATCTAGGGCTGTGTTGGTGGTGGGCAGGGCTTCAGTATATGTCTGCAGGGCTTGTTATGATGGCGTCATGCGCTCCCCTCGTCTTGGAATGGCCCCACCCATCAGTAGCGGTACGCTGTCGTCACGCTTGCCTGCGCCAACGCATTCCTGTAAACATCGCGTCGCATTGCGGGGTGAGAGAGCGAGAGAGAGATTACACCACTCGGACCAGTATAGCCAGAGGCTCAGACCAGGTGGGTGGCTGGTGAAGCCAGCATGTGGTGCCTGCCAGACAGGCTGGTCAGTTGCAGGTGCACTGCGAACTGGGTGGACGGCATGTGGCGTGTTATTCATGTAGCGTGGTAGCGTGGTATACTATTGGTATCGTAGCATGAGGTTCGCCAAGGGATGAGCTTGGAGAAGGATTGAAGGTCCTGTGCGGCGATGCTGGACCTTCAAAAACACCCGGGCTGCTGTATCGCTCGGCAGCAGCAGAAACAACATCATACATCGCAAAAAGCGATGCGTCGCGCCTCATCAAAGCCCTGGTGTGTGCAGGCTGTGGCCTCGTTAACTTGCTGGTGCTGCTGCCTGGGCCCCGGTAGGCAGGTAGAGGGATACCGTAGGCAGGCTGGGAAGTGGGAGTCACGCAGATACAGGCGGGCACGCCTCTTGCTTGAGCTCAACAGGTGTACCATTTACACCCCATTGCCAGGCGACATGCAGGGCCCGGTGCTTGTGGTCATTTGCGTTGCCGTGCATGGTCTTGCAAATTGACGCACCCAAGGCGGACAGCTAGGACAGCTTGTCATACACAGTGCAGCCCCACGGGAGGCACATCGCATATGGCCCCACGGGAGGAATCCAACTGAACACAGTGCAGCCGCCAAGCCCGATCCTCACGCACATGCACACGCAGGCGCCAGCGCATGCGGTACCACCCTGCCCTGAGCGTCCACGCACACACCCAGCACAAGGACCAGTACCGAAACCACCATCAGCAGTTCAGACACCAGCACCGTATGTCAGATCCCGCTGATGGCATAAAGCAAAGGCAGCAGCACTGCAGCGGCATGTCTGCAGGCGGAAAGGCGCCGCCGGGCCAGACATGCTGGCAGCTGCCTCACATGCCAGTCAGCTGGCCAAGGATCAGCGCGATCCATGACCACAGGTGTCATAGCATCATATCATAATAGCGAGCCATGCGGGATGGCAGTGGTGCACAGCCCGGAATGATAGATGTGCTCCAGTCAGGACACCAGGCAGCCAGCAAGTACAGCAAGCATGTACTGCAGCCAGGCAGTGCAAGGGTGCACCGGCAGTAGCCAAGTCATATTTTGGTGATTGAGTGCAAGACCCATGGTTGCGAGATGTGCACAGCTGCCGCTGCTGCATTTACTGCCGCTGCTGCATTCGCAGCGGCTTGAGCGATGATCTGAGCAATGTCGGCCGCACTACCGCCACCACAGGGCAATGTCGCGTGGCCTCAGACACTTCCACACGTGCGCGGTGGCGACGGCGGTGTGTGATGCCATCCATACACTCCGCCCCACCAGGGCAGCCCCTGGCACTGCGCCGAGCCCTAGACCCTAAACCCTAGGCGTGCTCTCGTGCGTGTGGGCAGCAGGTGCGCATGGGAGCATGCGGGTGAAGGCTGAGGCTCAAGGCAGGGCCTACAAACCTCGGGCGCAAACCTGCAGGGTTCAGTCATTGTCTGTGCGCATTTGCACCAGAGTGTGGCCACATGGCAATTCCTTGACACACAGATTCCCGGGCGGCGCGGCCCATGTATGCCAGGTTCCAACCCACGGTTCCAACCTGATTCCTGGTTAAACTTCGGTTGCCGTGAGCAGGTTCGTCCAACGCGATGCAGGCACAACTGGTTTGCTGGTAGCGGATAATCAACAGGTGAGGAATTCAGGGGGGCACGACGACACTGCTGGGTCAAGCGCGGCTTTGTAGGAGAATCGATGCAAGCTTACCCTTTTTCACAGGCAATACTCACTGAGACTGCCCTCTGCACAGCCAGTACACAGCAGGAGCGCCCAGCTGAGGTTGTTTCTCGCCGAATCCTGGCAGCGGCTCGCATTCTGCATGGGCTCCTCACCTCCTGCATGACCCACATCGCCGAGCGGTGGCTCCGCAGGAGAAGCGGGCTGCGAGCTGTGTTTGTACGAGCCCACCCAAAATCGTATAAACAGGAACAAGACCTTGGGACTCCCCCCCTTCCCCCACCCCCATTCCCATCCCCATCCCACTGCACGTCCCACCTACCCCACCCCACACGTGACCCTGTTTGCTGCGCCTGCTGCTGCCCTGCTTGCACGTACCGCTGTCCTCTGCAGACCACAGCTCTCAGCTCTGCCTCAACCCACGCTGACACGGCGCTTGGCCATTTGTCAGCAGCTCGTGCTGCACACGTCCACATACACGTTATGGCTGCCACCGCTGTGGCGCCTCACGCGCTGCAGCTGGAAGCTGCCAGAGCCCCCACATTTAGCGACTTACCGAACGAGGTGGTGGAGGTGATACTCGCACTGCAGCGCGTGAACAAGGGTGTGAAGCTCGTATGCAAGCACTGGCGCGAGTGCTACACGCGTGGCGTCACGGCCATGCGAAGCAGCGTCCTCACAAAGCAGCTGACAAGCCGTGACGTGCTGTGGCCCTATCAGCGTCATGGTCAGCTGCTTCCCGCCGCGTTCACGGGCTCAGCAAGGTCGAGTTGAGCAAGAATCACACCTGTGCTGAGGCAACTGCGGACGCCCTTGACTGCTTGCGTAGAAGCACGTACTCGCACGCCACCCTCACGCACCTTAACGTCGGATGGCAACATGAGGGCGCTGCAGCTCATCAGGCCGCTCGTGCGTTGAACGGGCTTGTATGCACGCTGCCCGGTCTACGCATGTTGGCCTTACGGTGGGATGAATGTGACAGCGACAGGCAGGCCCTGCCTGCCATCAGGGCGTTTCAAGCGCTGCGCAGCCCTTCCCTGGCCAGCCTCACACACCTTGACCTGAGCGGGTGCAGCCTGGATGACCTACATGCGAAGGAGCTCGGCAAAGCGCTGCAGCGCTCGCCCCACCTTGCGGGCTTGACACGATTGGATCTGGCCGATAACCTCTTCGAGGCACGCGGCTGGCAGGCGCTCGCAGCGTCGCTTGCAGCGGCCACACGCTTGTCCTGCATCCGACAAATCGACCTGTCACGCAGCGTGTCAGGTGGGTGGCAAGATATGGTGTCAGTGCTCCACATTGCGCCCTCACTCACCAGCCTGAACCTGTCCGAGGTGAGCTTGTACGACGAACTTGGCGTTGGTCAGTTGCTGCAGCACACGCGGCTTGCCAGGCTACGTGAGTTGGAGCTCCGCTGGTGCTTCGCCGACTGGCCCGACTTTGCATCGCATGCGTTGCGTGTGCTCGCAAGCGCGACGCACCTCCGCCTGAGTAAGCTGGTCCTAATGGACAACGAGGTTGAGACGAGCGCAGATCTTGTGGCGATGCTGCAGCACGGCAGCCACCTGCATGGCTTGACGGAGCTGCACCTGCCCATGATCACTGGCACGCCCGCGGACGTTGCGGAGGTGTTTGACGCGCTGGCGTCTACCACTGGCCTCAGCGCGCTGCAGGCGCTGAGTATGCGGGAACAGGACCTGTCCAGGCCCGCAGCCAAGGCGCTTGCATCAGCGCTTCAGGCCAAGCACCTGAGCAGCTTGGCAAAGCTGCACCTGCCTGCCTGCTGGACGGACCAACCGGGTGCGGACTTGCTCGTCGAGCTGTTTGCAAGCAACTCCATCACGAACCTGGCTGCTCTGCGTGACATCGATGTCGGCGGCTGGTTGCCCTTTGCAGCAGAGGAGGACGTGGGGCTGCAGGTGGCAGCCTGCGCACTGCTTTCCTGCACGGTGCTGCGCCACGTGACGAGCCTGCGGGTCGGTGGCCTGGTGTTAGCTGACTGGCAGCGGTTTTGCATGGCGCTGCCCAGCGCCCGGCACCTGTCAGCGCTGCGGGAGTTGACCATCAGTTGCGCGCCCCTGAGCGGCAACGACTGGTGCCGCTCAGGGGCGCGCTGCGTGCCCTGCGCTGGGCGCAGCCTTGCGTGGCGCGACGGCCCTGTCGCGCCTGCACACGCTGCACATTGGGGTGCCGGCCACCTACGGCAACGGCGGGCTACACACCATTCACTACGCCGCGCCTTGGTGCAATGCGCTCCGAGCCTCGACACATCTGGCCGGGCTGCGCCTCATCTGCGCGGGCGAGAGGTTCTGGCAGCAGCTGGTTTGGGCGTGCCAGGACGTACCGCACCTGCAGGATGTACAGATTGACTGGGATGAAAGAGAATTAAGTAGGTGACACCCCACCTCCTGTATTTTGTTTTTACCATGCGAGGTGAAGTGCTAGCTGTCGTGGTGATTTGGGGCGTCTAGGGCGCAGTTGAATAGAGACGATTTGGGTCGTATTGCGGGCTTGTTGGTTGCGGGTAGGCACGCCAGCGAAGGCTGCATGACATATGTGACTTGAGAGAGACATGGTGGACGGGCATGTCGGGGTGAGGCGACCTCCCCGCTCCTTGCTCAGCGCCGCCGGCGTGCAGTCTATGCAGTCGCACCCTGTATGTGTGTGCACATGGGCGGGCACGTGCCTCAGCAGCAGATCGTGTGCAAGCCACCACCGTGGCGTCACGCAGTGCCTGCTAGTGTACATGCAGCAGCGTGGCACATGTGCCGCTTACCCCACATTCCCGAAAATGGCCTGACAGAGTGTAAGGCCACCGGGTGTGAAGTCAATCAGTCATGCTGCTGACATGCGTGGCCCGTCCTGTCAGTGAACACCCTCTGCTGGCTGCAGCAGTGAGGCCGGTGGCGCACCTGACAAGTGGCCCTGCAGTATCAGTGTTGGCATAGTTGGCAGCGGCAGCCCCGGCATGTCATGATGCACTCACACCCTGCTGGGCTGATGGCAGCCCTGTGGGCGGGTGCGTGTTCATGTACCGCCCGCTTGGGGCTATGAGCTTGCGTGCCGCATGCACTGTGTTGGCTTTGGGGAGGCAACGGATGCGGCTCGAAAGCAAGGTGCTGCAGAAGTTGTGTGGTGGTCTGTGGGCTGGTTGTACTGATCCGGGTGATCTGTACTGCGGGTGGTCTGTACTGTTGCGGGTCGAGACGGGCTGCTGCCGCCGGGGTGCAGCTGCTGACGAGTTGGATGACCGTGCTGACAATGCGTGGCTGATGGACTTCACATTTGATGGTGCTCTCGCATGCAGGCTATAAGGGTACGTGTGGGGTGCGTTTTCTGATGACGGCACGTGTGAAGCAAGTCAATGTCATGCAATATGCCATGCTGATGCGCATTCCCCTTTTCGCCGGGGTTGGCTTGACGCTGATGCTGCATGCAACATGCAACATGAAATGCTACATGCATTCAAGAATCACACCTCTTAACGCATTGTTCTGGTCGGTGTGGGGAGGGCAAGCAACATGCTGCGTTTGAGCCCCC